>PVKM010026651.1:0-19215 GCA_004027735.1 Carollia perspicillata | reverse complement strand
ACATTTTTAAACTTTTTTTACCTTTCCTATCAATATATTCTGTTTAAGTTTCACCAATTATATTTAGCTCTTTTTGTTCTGTTTCTTTTTAGCAGAATTATGTTCTTGTTTTCTGGATACCCTATTTTCTGTTAATTGTTGGAGACTATTAGTTTTTTAAAGGTTTCTGTGTTTGTGCTCTGTTTCTCCAGTTAGTAGATTTCTGTTTGTCTGTTTGGGTCTTCATCCTCCTTGCAGGCGGTTTCAGTGATCTTTTGCTAACTGCCCATTTTTTACTCCGAGAGACTAAGAAGCCTGTGTACGGGGAGGGAGGCTGAGGAGTTGGTGAGATTTCTTGTGCAGTTACAGCTTGGCGAGTGAGCCTGACTAGGAGACCCCTTCCGCAGATGTTGGTGTTTGGAAGTTTTCTCTCTGTTCACTGACTTCCCTAAAGCAGAAGCATCCAGTCTCCCTCCTTGAGAGAGGGAACAGGTGAGAGGGCGGGAGACCACTCATCTGCCAGCTTTCCGAGAGTCCCGGCACTCAGCTTGCAGACCTCACATGAGACCTTGGTTTTCAGCCCCGCATCGCCCCTAGGTTTCTGTCTGCAGGTTCCAAGCCGCTGCGGGCTGTGCTGAGCCAAGGGCCTCACATCTCTGCAACTGTCCAGGTTGTGACTTCCCTGGCTGTCCCTCCACTCCGCACTCTGTCACTTGGCTCCACCTGACTCCACTGCCGTTTGTCCTTGCCTCTCTTATTCTCTTGTGAGTTTATACCTATGTTACCGATTTTTTACTGGGATCTTCTAAGGAAGAGGAAGTGAGCATGAATGGCCAAGCCAATATTGTTTTTCCCCCTTAAGGAGCCTTGCATAATTTGCATCTTTGTATACAACGGAGAGTACAAAGGTTCATTTTAATGAGCTTAAGAAACTTTCAGAGCCTTGTTATTTTTAAGAAATGTTTTCTCCAAAGATAAACATCAGGATCTGTCCTAATTATCATACATTTTTAATCAGTGGGAGATTAATTAGTAAGGTTTCCCTGGCAATGGAAAGCTAGTTTAAAATAAAGGAATTTAACTATCTTTGGTCAGCCTTGGGAAAAAAGAGTGGAGGAGAGGGCTTGCCAAGAACCGCCCCGCGATTTCAATACACAGTAAAATCAGTTCACTTCAGCCCTTGCCCGTGCCTCTGAGGACCCTTCCAGGAAAAGCTCAGCTCCCTCTTTTCTAAGCGTACTGCAGGAGGTCGAACTCCACCATCCGCGCCGCCCGTTGAGGGATTTCTGCTCATGTGACTCCCAGTGTTTAGGTCTCGATCCTTTGCTCTTGATACATTAATTGAACTCCATTTGGTTTGCAAAAAACTGTCCCAGGATTTTCCAGCTGAGATAATGAAGCTTCTGAAAATAACCCCAGTGCTATCATGCGGGCATCTTCTTTCTATTCAACCAGGTATCACCTGGCACAGGATGGAGAGAGGGGAGAGTGGGGGCTTCGCAGGGGGTCCCCGCCCTCCCTTCCACACATGCGTGGAATTTTACTTTCCTTCCTGGAGGGTGGGTTTGAGGCGCAGAGAACTGCATGTAGCTAGCTGGACATGCAGGGGCTGTGTCTGTTGACAGATACTCCCCTCGTTTCTAAGACTAGAATAAGAATTTCAGCCTTGCTGGTCCATTAATCCTGGTTGAGATTTCCTTCTCCCTCTTAAATTTCAAGCTTTAAATAATTTTGACCACTCAGGTTTTTTGTGAGGGGCTGAGGCTCTGCCAGTGAGAGTTCCCACCCTGAGATGACTTACTGTCCGGAGGGAATATGTACAAACCAGCCGGCGATTACGAAACAGGACTACAGGAAGGCAGAGGGGAGTGAAGCCTTCCCTCACAGGGAAGCTGCCTAATCCTAATCCCAAATTCTGTTTTCGGAGGGAGAGGGTAGACGACCGAGGAAGTGATGTCTATGCTGAGACTTGAATAATAAAATACGAGTTAGCCAGGACCAACGTCAGGATAGGAAAACAAGAAGGGCAAAGGAAACACTATGAGTTTTGGCACCAAGGCGAGAAGAAAACAGTTCTTAAGGACCAGAAGAAGTTCAGTGTCCTTGGGTCAATCCATACAGGTCAGAAAAAAAGCCTCGGGAGTCTGGAGAGGTTGTGATGATCAGCTTCCGGGCTCTGCCCCTGGAGGGGTCTGAAGCAGTGGCTTCACAGTACAGTGCGGGCCGGAAGGAGGCAGGACTGGAGGCTGGGGGGCAGCGGGAGGCTTGCTGCAAAAACTGACTTGAGAAACAATCCCGGCTTCTCCTGGAGTAGGACGGTAACACCGAAGAGATCTTGGAAGAATGGGAGTGAGTTTAGGAAACGGACTCTGCAGAAGTTCGGGATAAAATGGGCTGGGAGGGATAAAGAAAAAGGAGTCCAGAACCAGTTTTGCTGTCGCCCATGGACATAGAGCTAAGGTCAGCCACAGGCCTGGCCCTGTTCTCTAGATGATTACACCGCCTCGAGTGGGTGGGACCGAGGGTCAGGGTAGTGGGGAGAGGCATAGGACAAGTTTAGACATTTGGAGATACTGCCTGCATCGGGAGTCACATTATGACTTGCCTTTGAGAGTTTTATGTCCCTAACCAAATTGTCAAGCTTGGTGAAGACAGTGGCGTGGCTCGTTTTTCTTCTGTATTTGCCATAGCTCTTAGAACAACACACAGAAATCACTCACTAAATACAGTGAGTCGGTCGGGGCCCTGCCAGTATGCATTCTTGATTGGTTAACTGGGGACTGTTGCATGAAGGCACTATTTCCAGAAGAGTGGGCTGTGTTAAATGAGCCAACAATGGACAGAGATGCACCCAGGGCCTAGGAGAGGCGGGAAGCTGTTCCCACCCAGGGACTGAGGAAGGAAAGAAACAAGTTGAGGTCGCCTGGTGAGGACTAGAGCCCTGGGAGACCAACTGTGGTCTCGCCCTAGAATCTCCTGCCCAGGCTTCTGATGGGCTGCACACAACCAGAAGCCAGAGACCAGCGAACCTGAGTCTGATTAGTACATAGAATTTGACATCTTGGAGCACAGACCAAGGCAGAGAAGGGCAGAGAATCACTCTGGAGGCAGAAATACAAAAAAAAAAAAGTCACAAAAGTGTAACTACATTCTGCCTCTTTGAAAATAGATCTGACATGTTTATGACAAGTGATAACTAGTTATAAGAAATATGTGGTTAGCCCAAACACTTTGTGTCCTGACCTTGTCGGAGAAAAACACTGTGGACAGTCCCAAATCAATATGTACAGGTTTCTGCTGAATAAAAGATGTTGTGCCCCGTCTAGTAGGCACGACATCGTTTCCAAATGATCAAGAATTCTTAGTCACCGCGATGCCAGCTGGATGTACAGGTGGCATTGAAGGGCTCAAAGAGAGAGACGGTTTATTCCCTTCAAGAGCAGGGCAGCAGGGAGTGGACAGGCAGCTCAGCTAAGAAGTGGACTTGATGATGGATTTTTGCCCTCTCCTCTGAAAGTGACAGAGGTCTAGAGGGTCTGTCTTCTTCCGTTAGGACAAAGCTGGGACCTAGAGAAGGCATAGGTAAGAGTGCTGCTGTCACCATACCAACCTGGCTTTGACAGGGAAATATCCATAAAAAGGCAACAGATAGACAGAGGAAGGGGTACCTTCGAGCAGTCATCTTTGACCGTGGGAATTAAAACTCTGGGCTGCACCATCTTTTTAATGTCCGTGTGCTCTCATCTGAAATGCCAAACCGCTTGCCCTCTGTAGACGCACTTTCACTGGTGCTGCGCTGCTGCTTCCCCCCGCCCCCCCCACCCGGGATACAACCCTCTCCTCCTCCTCTGTTACAAAACACGCGGTGAAGGCCAAGGGCTGCAATTTGTTTTCATTTCTTGTATTATTAAATATTCAGGCAATTGGAAAATGTTTCCTCATGTTACCTGGAAACGAAACTAGATCCAGAAGTTAGAATTCTTGGAGCTATTTTCTCAAGCTCTCTGGCAATAATTTTAATAGCTGCATTGTGCGGCCGTGAATAGATGATTGACTTTCAGGCCAGGTGAACCTGGGTTTTATTACTGGCTTTTCTACTTATATCTGGGTGACTTTAGTTAATTGGTCTGACTTCTTCAAATTAAAAAATATTTATTAAATTGCCCTGGCTGGTGGGGCTCAGTGGATTGAGTACTGGCCTACAAACCAAAGGGTTGCCAGTTCAATTCCCAGCCAGGGCACATGCCTGGGTTGTGGGCCAGGTCCCTAGTAGGGGATGTGCAAGAGGCAACCACACATTGATGTTTCTCTCCCTCTCTCCCTCCCTTCCCCTCTCTCTAAAAATAAATTATTAAAATCTTTAAACACTTAAATTTATTGGGTTGCCATTGGTTAATAAGATTAAATAAGTTTCAAGTGCACATTATACGACATCATCTTTACATTGCATTGCGTGCTCATCACCCAAAGTTTAGTCTCCTTCTGTCTCCATATATTTGACCTAATGTTTTTAATATATAAAATGAGAGTGAGAGTATCTCTATCTATACACTGTTTTAAGAATTAAATAAGATGATATGCACCTAATACCTGGGACATACCTGGGACTTAGCAAATGCAATCTCGCCTTTCATTAATCCATCTGTCAGTAACGTCTGTCTATAAGGAGATTATCAAAGGATTCTTTCAGTGTCATGAAGATGTGTTAAAAATTTTTTTTAGATAATTTTATTAACTGCTGGGAAAGCCTTGGGTAAAATTTTGTGTTGAAAAATATAAAACAGCTGTTCGGGCAGATGAAAGAAAAACTACAACGTGGCTTTTCTGATACCGCATCGGTAGCAGCTGACAGTTTGCAGAACTGGGTCAACTTGCAACAGTGTCTTTAGATTAATTTCTCCAGGAAAGACAGGGATCAGACTTGAGTCCCTAAGAAGGTGTAGACTCCTACCAAGGCCGTATATCATTTTATAGAACTATCCCAGTCAGTCCCAGTGACAGAATTCTCCAGCCTGCTGTCACATATGTAGAGAAGGAGAGTGACAGATAAAACTAAATGCACGAGCCAGAGTAGGGATGCTAACCAAAATATTTCCGCTGATGGAGTAGTAATCTCAGGACTCCACTGACGTCAGTTTGCGTCAGGTTTCACAAATCTCTTGTATCTGTGCACAAAGTTATAATCATGCTATTTATGAGCAACCAGTAGTATAGACCTTGTGTTTTAGTCATTTTTTTTAGTTTGCAGACCTTCAGCTGTGTTCCATTTATCTCTTCTTTCTGAATCCTTCATAAGGTGAGAAGTACACCATTTGAGGCAGATGTTTGTAGTTTCTGATGTCTGTGGAGAAAAGAAAACCTAACTATTACATATCAGCATGGAGCTAAATGGACAAACCAAACCTTCTTTACAAACCAATGTTCAGAGCAACCGAGAATTAATGAATGCTTGTTCTTTTAGAAGTCTGCATGTGGTAGTGAAAAGAGCTTGTGGCTTTGAAAACAGAAGGACCTAGGTTTAATCCTAGTTCTTTGCGGTCTTGGACAACATATTTTACCTTTCTAAGCCTCACTTAACCCATCTATAAAATGGGCATAATATGACCTACTTTTCAGAGTTGTTACAGAGCTTAAATGCCTCTTAAAATGAGGTGTGTGTACATGAAGTTTGCTCTGATTTTTGAGACAACAGTATTTATTGTAGAGCTTGTTTACATGGAATTTAAAGATAAAAGAAGAGACTTGAAGCAAATGTATACTTATAGTTACTTTATATCAAATTTAGACTCCATAAAAGGACAAGTTCACTCATTTCAACAATTAAGAGTCCTCAGAGAGAAAGTAGTTAGATGAATTTATGTATATAATAGTATTTAGCAAATGTTATTAGTCACATTACAGTGAAAGAAATAGAAACCAGTCTAGGTAATTTAAGCAGGGAAGGGTTCAATACAGGCATGCCTTGGAGATATTATGGGCTCAGTTCCAGACCACCTCAATAAAGTGTGTATTGCAATAATGCAATTCATAATGTTTTTGCTAATGGAGGGTCCTGCCTTCAATTCATTAAAAAATGTGATATTTATGGAGTGTAATAAAGCCAAATGCAATAAAATGAGATATGCCTACATAAGGAATTAATTGCTTACCAAAAATGGGAAAACTATAGGTTGGGTCTCCATTAATGATGCTCAGAACTCTATAAAACTGATATAACCAGAAAGTGGGGAAGCAGGAGGTTGCCATTGGAACTCTTCAAAGTATACAATGCCAGAGCAGTGAAACCCGAAACCAAGAGACTGTGATGAGGGTGCTGGCACCTTGCAACTGCCTCTTGACACTTGGAAAGCTGGTGATTGGACACTGATGCTTCAAGCCAAGTGCCATTGCCCCCCCCCTTTTTTATTGACACTGACAGCCTTACTTGCCAGCAGTAGCAGTCAAAACATTAGGAGTGTGTCCTCCTTTTCACCTCCACCTTCCAAAACTCATGGGAACCACATGTATATATCCAAACCTAATATGACTCCAGAAACATAGCTGCAAGGGATTCTGGAAAGATGGATTGTTCTTTAAGCATTAACATCTCAAAAAGAATGCAGTGAGACTGAGTAAGTCAATTCACAGTATCTGTCATACAAAGTGTTGGCTACATAGTAGGAGCTCAAAAAATGCTTGTTACCCTCCCTTCACCTGTACAGACTCAAGAGCCTAAAGGAAACTCTGTGCTTTGGTATGCTTTGGACCATTGTGGCAACAATAGTACCTCCCATACTGGATCAGTTTTATAGAGTTCTGGAAATACATTATAGTAACAGAAATGGTAGTGCTCATCAAATAGTTCACCTTTTCCTTTGAATGTCAGGTCTTCCTTAGTAATGTTGAGCTTTGTGACTAATTCTGGCTATTATAATATAAGCAGGAATGATGCGGGCACTTCTGGACTGAGTCAGAAATGGATGCAGGTTTTCTTGGTGGTACAACTACAAATTGGTGGAGCTTCCTTAAGCCTGGCTCCCTGAGTGACCTAATGGAACAGATTCCACACCCCACCTACCTCAGATCATTTTTGGACATATAGCAAATATCCACTTTATTTTTGTAAAGTTTGGTTATGTTAGATGACTGAGACTTCAAGATAATTTGCTACCACAGCATAAATCTACCTTATCATGATTAATATGATCATCATGGAAATATACTAACCATTCAGTCAAGCAGATTAATATGATACTGGATGACACCAGTAATTCTCATGAGGCTAGCAGTATTTAGTAAATGAAACTTTTCCTCACTTTTTCCCACTTTATATAGTTTTTAATACAAAGACTGAAAGCAACCATATTGTTTCTTTTTTAGTTGAAGCCACTAAAGTAAATAAGCAAGGCCTAAGGATACCAGACGAAGGAACATTGGGCTTTGCATGGGCAGAACATGTGAAAAACATCCTTTGTTACTGTCATTACAGCAGTTGCTTTTGGAGACTGCTGTTTGCAGCAAAGGCTCCTTTTCTCTGGGTCTAGAGAACACCTTTGTTCCAAAGGTAGCTTTGCCCCTGTCTGCCTCAGCAGAAGTAGATATAACTGTAATGTAACCAAATTCTGCCACAGATAAACTGCTAGAATTTGTGTGTACTTTGGTGGCATTTCTTCTGCCTTTCTAGATTATGATCACTGGCATTAGAAGACCAGACCGCCAATGTTTGATAAATGAAGAACACAGACTTAAAAACATTTACTCTGTTATTTATCCTTACCCCTTTACCTGTTCTCTTATATTTTCATTTCAATTAACTTCCATTACAGTAATCTCAAGCTTCTTTTTAAAAAAAAAAATCTCTTTGCAGCATCAGTGTGGAAATAAAATAAAATTATGTATGTTCAAGTATTACGTAAGCTATGAACTACAAGAATACAAGAGAAAAACCTATCTCATTGAAGACATCTACACCTCATCACCCCTCCCCTCGGACCCACAGAAAACAGAAAGCTTCCCCAACTTGAGCGTCCATAGGTTGGCCCTTAATAGCTTCCACCATGTGGTGCTTTTCCACTTGTTTGTGCCTGTATTTGTCTCACATCTGATCTCTGGCTCCGTGAGTACCGTGACCTTGTTTGCTTTTGTTTGTCCTTCTAATCCCCATCGCCCAGCCCAGTGACTCGCTCAAGGTAAGCACTGAATAAATATTCACTGGATGAATGGACTGTGGACGAAAGGACTGAGGAGTGGACGAGGGGAAGGGAACACCAGGAAGCCCCCGGGGATGGAGCAGCGCTCCTCAGCCCTCCCACTCGGCATTCCCGAAGTCTGCACGTTACCGCTGGCAGAGCCAAACAGATGTTTAGAATTTCTTTAACGGTGATCCTTGTGGTGCCTTGGAAATTTCCCAAGATACTCCTGGTCCCCAGATGGAAAAATCCTTCTTTACAGTGATTGCCTCAGTCAATAGATTAGGTTTCAAAAACCATGAGGCACCATATATGAAAAAATATATATCCTTAACTCTGACCACATTGCAGCATATTCATTTTTGTCCAGGGGAACCAGAACTGTGACCTCTGTCGGCCTATTTGTAAGAGCTGCAATGTTTAATATTGCGATGAGCTCCAAGTACTTTCCTTGCTTCCAGTGGCCAGTGCTCTTACTGCTGTTACAGTCCTTCAGCTTAGAATTGCTAGTCCTCAAGCGGGGAGGGCTGGCCTTGGGGTTGGCCTTGGGAAGGTCAGCAGCTCTCCCTTCCCAGGAGGCCCCGGAGCTATAGTCCTACTGGAGCTAGAGGGCCCCAAGTCCTGTCACTTCTGGGAATCTGACAGAGTCTGCACTGCTCCAGATTGATTGTCCAGCTGTCCCTGTGCTGCCCTACATAGCCCAAGCAGAGAGGAAGGCTGACAATCACAGGAAATCAAAACCCAGCCGGCACAAGCATTTCCATCAGAGTCCAACCAGGAAAACAGACTGCTCCGGCATTTAAAACAGAGGGATTTGAATACAGGGAGTTAGTAACGATGGTGAAGGGGGAGCTGAGAAGCCACCGGGGGATTTCCCTTCCTCCTGCCCTCCGGCATCCTCCAGCGGCTCCTACGCACGGAAGCCACGTGACACAGAAGTCTCAAGTAATGACACCCCCGTCAAATGGAGCAAAGTCAGGAAAAGAATAAGAATGGATTTGAGGATCAGCTGGCCCCGGGAAACGCACACCTCCTTCCTGGCATCCAAAACACAGAGGGTCCGACCTCGGGGGCCTCCTCACAACCACTATTAAGCAGCTTTGCGGCATGCATGGCATCACATTGTCGCTGCCTGATCTTCTCTCCAGACTGCCTGAGAGATTTCAGGAGACTCCAGAAATCTCTCCTGGTTTCTGAGGGCAGGGGTTTGACCTAGCACACACTTAATCAGCCAGAACCTTATTCAGTGTCGGACGGGTAGTAGTAGGTGGTCCATACACGGCTGCCGATAGAATGGGTGCATTCATGAGTACAAGGCAGTTGGACCTATTCTTTCGAGAACATGATACATTTTTAAGAGCTGGAAGGAACCTTAGAGAACAGTTTATACTGGGAGTAAACTGAAGCCCAATTGAGAAGGGTTCTCGGGTTACACCAGGGACTGAGTAGCAAAATGAGACGTGAGTGAGAGGAAGACTTGATGTCTTCCAGCTCCTTGCTACTCAAACACGTGCGCCAGGGACACTGGCAGCAGCATAATTACCTGGAGGGTTCTGACAACTGTGGACTCACAGGACCCACTCCAGGTTTGCTGAACCAGAATCTACCTTTTAATATGATTCATCCCACTGCAGCTTGAGAGGCATTTTCATTTTGACTAGATCACTAAGCTTTCAACAAACCAATCTCTCATGCTTTAGCCGAATGTCCTTTTCCAGTTGTTTTCTAGAGATGAAATTCATTTCCTCGTGAATCCACATGTGTGCGGAATTTATTAAGGAGGGAATGGTGGTGGTGAAATTAATTACATTCACTCGGTCCCTGGGAAAGAAAAGCTTTAACAAATGATTGGAAAAACTTCCTTCGGTGCAGATGGAATAACTGGTTTCTCGTTGAGAATAGCACCGACGCTGGCTCAGAGCCAGGTAAAATGTCAGCTGCTCCAACTCACGTAAGGTCAACATACTGCTTCCAATAACGTCTATGAAATGCTTCTCTCAAAATTAGAGGCGCCGTGGAGATGGTTATCCGTACATGACGCTGCCCCCTGGTGTCATCACCTGGTACCCTTACTCCAGCCTGCTTCATTTAGAAGCAGGTTCTGGGCTGGAGCCGTTGGAGGCTTCATTTTCTCCTGGCTGAAGCAGAGCCAACTTCCTATCATGGTTATGAGAGTAAAGTAAGAGCATGAAAGAGAGAAGTCAGCAGCTCATCAGCATCAATTCTTTCTCTCCAGAGCAGCAGTCCCCAGCCTTTCTGGCACCGGGGACTGGTTCTGAGGAAGACAGTTTTTCCAGGGACCAGGGCGGTGGGGAGGAGACAGAAGGTGGAGCTCAGGCAGTAATGAGAGCCACGTCCATGGACTAGACCGGGAGGAGGGAGGTTGGGGACCCCTGCTCTAGAGTTTCGACTTCTGCCCCTGAGTCTGAGCCTAAGGGCTGTTTACAATGCGTAAAATCATGTGACTTGAGAGGGTTATTTCCTCCAGCTGTCCTTGATGCAGAATTAGTGGTGGTGTTGGCAGGGACCTGAAAGAAGGAAGGGATATTAAAGGCATGGATAATATTCAAGCCCTATTATCAGTTCCTTCCAAAGTCGTTCACCATGTCGGTGAAGTGATGCCAGGAAGCCAGACACCTTTGGCAGTTGGTTCATTTTTGTACACGGTGCTGGGCACGTAACATAGTAGCTGCTCAATAAATGCCTTAGCCCTGACCTGAAGCAAGTACAATCTAATCTGTCACTTAACACATCGACGATAGCAAAGGTTGTAATGCCTTCATAATAAAGTCTACAAGGCTGAAAAGACTATATCTTAAAGGCATACACCTTAAAAGACAAGGTATAAGACTTTCATTCTGACCAAGGTGGAATAACAGGAACTAGACTTACCCTTCCACCTGAAACAACCAAACAACAGGCAAAATACATGCTCAAGACCTGAGTCATTAGGCAGTGATTCCTGAGAGGTGGGAAACAAACCAGGCACCCCCTAAGATGCCTTGAGAGAATGTTCAGGCCTTGGCACGGGAAGAGGGAGCCCCCGTGGAGCCCAAAAGGCTCCCTGAGCAGGGAGGACAGAGCTGAGAGTCCCAAAGACCGAAGCAGCCAGCATCTGGTGGAGAGGGGAAGAGGAGAAAGCTGCACAGAGAGAATGCTGTGGATCTGAAGCGAATCCCGAGTGCAGCTGAGTACAGCTCATGTGTGCGAGGGAACCAAGACAGGCCAGGAAGGGATGACCCCGAAGGTTAGAGAGAGCATTGCTCAGCACTCACAGAAGGCCAAGAGTAACACCTGTTCTGCCTGTGGGACCAAAAAATGTCAGGATTCACAGGACATTGGGTAGAGTACACGGAGGGCATGTCCTCAGCAGAGGGACAGAATTCACCCTAGACACAGCGTCACCCAGTCCTGCCTAGCAAATCTGAAAAGCCACCCCTGGAAAAACCAAATGTTTTTCAAGTAATTTAACTATGTCCTGGGGGACGGGGGAAGAAATATCTTGAGAACATAAAACTACCCAGCACTCAACAAGGTAAAATTCACTGTATCTGGAATCTACCAAAAAATTACCAGGCATGCAAAGAACTAGGATAATAGGATTCATTAGGAAGAGGAAAACCAATCAATCAATTGAAACTGATCCAGAACTGACACGATGTTAGCATTAGCCAACAAGGACATTAAAACAATTACTTCAACTGTATTCCATATGTTCAAAAAGCTAAACATAAGGAAGATATAAAAAGATGTAAATCATACTCATAGAAATGAAAACTACAATGTGTGAAATGAAAACCACACTGGATGGGGTTGATAGGAAATGAGACCTAGTCAGAGAAAGTACCCACAATGAAATATAGAGAGAAAGGATGATTTTTTAAAGGAATGACCAGAGAATCAGTGAGCTGTGGTCCAGGTTCAGGCAACCTAATCTAACTATAGTTGGGTCCTCAAAGCAGGCAGAGGACAAAAACTGTCGGAAGAAATAATGGCTAAGAATTGTCTAAATTGATTTTTTAAAAATCTATTAACCCATAGCTCCATAGAAGCTCAATAAAGCCTGTATATGTGACACTCGAAGGAAGTGTCTCCAAGGCCCATTATCATCAAATTGCTCAACACAAGCAATGAAAAGAAAATCGTAAAAGCTGCCAAAGAAAAATGACATGTTATACAGAGGAACAAAGAGAAGGCAGCCACTGTAGACTAAATGCTTGCGTCCCCTGCCCCCAAGTTCTTATGGTGACGCCTAATCCCCAGTGTGATGGTGTGAGCAGGCGGTTCCTTCAGGAGGTGGATTCGGTCATGAGGGCGGAACCGTTATGAATGGGATTACTGTCCTTATGAATGAGACGTTAAAGTGCTTCTGGCCCCTTTTGCCCTGGGAGCACACAGCAAGAAGGTGGCCATTCGTGAGCCAGGCAGAGGGTCCTCACCAGACATGGAATCCGCTGCTGCCTTGATCTTGTACTCCCCTGGCTCCAGAACTGTAGGCAACAAATGTTTGTTGTTTACAAGCCATCCACTTTGTGACACTCTGTGACGGCAGCATGAGCAGACTAAGGCAGCAATCGTTTTGTTTTGTTTTGTTTTGTTTTGTTTTGTTTTGTTTTGTTTTGTTTTGTTTTGTTTTGTTTTCATTACGAGCAATGCACATGAGAAGATAGTCAAGTGATATCTTCCCTGCACTAAACGAAAAAAATTTTTAAAGAAACCTGCCAAGTACAGATATACAGAAAAGAAGGACCCTGTCCTGTTAAGATGGAAACCCTCTTCTGATCTGTCTGTAGATGCATTGTCACGCCAAGCAGAATCTTAGCATGCTTTTCTGTGCAAATTGGCAAACTGACTCTAAAACTCACAGGGAAATGTGAAGGACCTACAAAAGCCAGATGACTTCAAAAAGCAAAATTGGAGGACAAACACTGCTTCGTTCATGACTTTTTATAAAGTTACAGTGATCGAAACAGTGGGGTTGGCTGGGGTGGGGGGGAAATGCAGACAACTAGACTTGAACAACGGTAAAATTTAAAACAACAACAACAGTGGAGTACTGATATCAAGATGGATGAACTGCTCAATGGAACATAAAAGGGAGTCCAGAAATGGACTCACACGTAGATAAACAACCGATTTCCAAGAGAAGTGCAAAGGCAATTCAGTGGTACAAGGGTAGTCTTCTTGACAGGTCTTACTGTAAAAATGGGACATCCAAATGCAGAAGTGGAACTTAAAGCTATACTTCCCGCCACATACAAAAGTTACTTCAAATGTATCATCAACTTAAATGTACAGTCCTAAAGTATAAAGCTGATAGAAGAAAACACAGGCCAAAACTTCTGTGAATTTGTGTCAGGCAGATGTTCTAGGTATGGCATCAAAAGTACAATTTACAAAGAAAAAATTGATAAGTTGGATTCCATTAAAATTGAAAATGTATTCTTTCTTTCTTTTTTTAAATTGAAAATGTAAGCGAATAAAAACAGAAGCGACAGACAGGTGTTTGGTTATCAGATATATCTGATCAAGGACTTGTATTCAGAATATATATTAAAAACTCTCTAAATTCAATAATATAACTTTTAAGGGGGCAAAAATTTACACAGACACTTAACCATAGGAGATAGATGGGTAGGAAATAAGCACATGAAATAACATTCTCCATCGTTAGTTGTCACAGACATGCAAATTAAAACCACAGTGAGATACTACTGCAGACATAATCTGCCTAAAATTAAAAATACTGATCATATCAAGTTTTGACAAGGATGTGGAAGAATTAAAACCTCCATAGAGTGCCAACTGGGCATGAAAAAGGATGGTACTAACGTTCTGATACACAGTTTGGCGATTTTTAAAATGTTAAACATATATCCATGATATGAACCCACAATTCCACTCCTAGCTATTTACTTGAGAAATAAAACCCTCTGTACATAAAAAAAAACACAAATATTCATAATGACATTTTTATAATAACCCCAAACTAGAGGCCACCCACATGTCTATCAAGAGGTGAATAGATAAACAGACGGTACATGCATACAATGAGTTACTACTCAGCAATAAAAGGGAATGAATGATTGAATCTTAAAATACGTATGCTGTGTAGAACAAACCAGAGAAAAGGAATATATATTGTTTTATTTCATTATTGAAATTCCGGATAATGCAAACTAAACTATAGTAAAAGGAAGGTAGGGAAGAAGAGTCACAATACCCATTGTCTAATACATATGTCTAATCTTATTGTACATTTCAAATATGTACTGTTTATTTATGTCAGTTATACCTAAATAACTCTGTTTTAAAAAAATTAATGCAGTTACAGAAATAGCTTCCCAGACAAACTGAACTGTTTGCTGTTCCTGAACATCCTCAGTTTGTGCCTCTCTGTCCCTGGTCATGGTGTCCTGTGGACTGGAATGTCCTCTCTCCGTTCTCCACCTGTCAGAACTCCTCTTAGTCCATGAGCCCCATCTCAAATGCCCTTGCCTTCCCGTAGATACGTCCTGGTCCTGGCCCTCCAGCACACCTGCCTTGCCTCTTTAATGGCACACCTCTTCTGCCACGTATTGTAATTATTTTGGTTCCAGCCCCCTCACTAGGCACTGTGCATGGCTTGGACTCCATGCAATTTAACTTTGTACCCCACCCATCCAGTGCCTAACAGACTCCTGTATCCATGCATGGGTATTTTTTTGAATTCAGTATGTGGAGAGAACAGTTTCCCAAAGTATTAGTTCAGAAATCAAATGGCCAAAATAGAAGGCGCTTCTTACTCTGCTGTCGTCTAATCTGTACCTGAACTGTTTTCTCCTGTGCATTTCTGCAGTACCCACATCACTGCAGAGATGCCCAGGCCGGTCCCCTTGCCTGCTGCAGTCTGTCTCCCCTCCAGTCCCACTTCCCAGCATGACCTCACTATAGTACAAGCCTAATCCTGTTCCTTGCTTCAGTTAAATTGTCAGCGGTTCCCTTCAGGCTCTCTCTCTCTGTTTGCGCTTTCACTTCCTGGCCTCCCCTTCCCAGGACTGCCTCTCGGCCGTTAAGAACCTCCTGCGGGTTCCTTAATGTGCAAGTGTAGTGGGCCACATCTGTCCAGGCAACCCCTCTCCTTGGGGTGGTCTCCTCTCGGCTTCTATTCCTTTTAGGTTTGGCCAACTTATCCTGTTGCTTCCAAGGTAAGCTTTAGGATCATCCCTGTCCCAGGCATTGTGCTTGTTATAGCTCAGTGCACTCCTGTTTGTAGATGAAGAAACTGAAATGCAGAGGTTCAGTTCCCTGCTCAAGGCTGCTCAACACAGAGCCAGTAGCCGGCCCAAGGCCAGCTGCCTCCATGCAGCGCACACACTAACCACTCCGCTACGTGGATGGTGTGAGTCGGTTCTTTGCCTGCCACGAATCCTCCTTCAGCCCCGTGGACAATAAGCTCCTTGAAGGCCATGGCCGTGTTGTTGGAATCTGTCCCTTCCACCGAGCAGACTGCCTGGCAGCAAATAGGCATTCAATAAATATTTTGAAAGAATGATTCATGTGTGGTGTAGGTTATCTGTACTCACCCCACCCATCCCCAAATCTGGCTGCTTTTAGTTTCTTTTTCTGGAGGAGGTATATTGAAGCCTTGGTAAAACTGTCCAGGCTGATTGGTAAGCAGCCCTTGTGCAGATTGCCCAAGCAGGCAAAGTTGGATGTAAAGTTGAATCAACCGACTCGCACATTGGGAGGAAACAAATGTTTGTGATGCTATGAGGCAGAGGCAGGCATCTGACCAGCCCAGGAGCACAGGTCTCCCTGGCAACAAGCACAGGAGTCGCAACATTCTCCGCACCCCCACCTGCTCCCCTCCCGTGGCCTTTCCCCTCCCCCCACCCCCCCACCTTCATGTCGTGAAGTAGAAAGTTTGAGTGGCCTTCCCTCCTTTATAACAAATTTCCAGTTCCAGTATTTTAATGTGTATTTGCTCTATTTATTTTTAAATATTTTCTTTATTGATTTTTAGAGAGGGGAAGGGAGGGAGAAAGAGAGAAACATCAATGTGTGGTTGCCTCTCATGTGCCCCCCCCACTTGGGACCCAGCCTGCAACCCAGGCATGTGCCCTGACTGGGAATCAAACTGGCGACCCTTTTGTTCGCAGACCAGCACTCAGTGCACTGAACCACAGCAGCCAGGGCCATGTTTTCTTTTCTTAAAAAAAAAAAAAAAAATAGAACTAATGAAGTCAAAACAAGGCAAATCTAACCCACAGATTTGCTGCTTCACAGAGAGATAGACTCTCTTTCCAACTGGTTAGGCCTCTTGGCATTCATTACAAAGAGGAGGAAGATTGAATTTCCTGTAGTGTGTGACCTTTTACAAGTTGGGAGGAACATTTGCATTATTCTGATTTTCGCCCTCTTTTGCAACCAGTACAGGATTGCATGACAATTTAAAACTTGTCTAGATCGTTCAGATGTAGATATGTTAAAAATAGCAATTTTGTGGGGAGCTGATTTATTTGTTTGTGCTTGTTGAAATCCTGCAAGTAATGAAAATGATTATCACTATCTACAAAAGAGGTGAAAGCGCCTGTGAGCAAAGTCTTCGCAGAGAAAATAATCATGAAGCTGTCATTTCCATAAATACCTTGACTGTGAGATATCTACAAAATGCTATCGTGAGTATTTCAAATTCAGACAGAGCTACTAGCTCCGTATTCAGGACCCGCCCTCTGGAAAGTTGTGAAGAAAGTTAAGTTAGCTTCCTACATACCATAATTTTCCACTCTATCCCCATTCTCTGAACTTGGGTAAACACGGTTGTTAGGCAGCCCGGATTCTATGACCTTGTCTCGATCACTTCTGGAGAGAAGTTCATTTTTCACCTTTGAACTGAGCGGTTGGATACAATGACCTCTAAATGCCTTCCAGACTGCTAATCCTGTGATCATTCATTCGTTCATACACTTAACTAGGCTAATTTGGGTTTCAAATTTTCCTCTATACTTAGTTCTTCCATGCTGACTAAAATTGCCTGTGGTCTTTTCCACTTTCTGCACACAATTCCCCGGCTAACTCTAGGCCTTTCATGTAACAGAACCTCTTCGAATTTTTCTCGTCTCCTCCAGTGCGTGTCTCCTCTTCGGGTCCCCTTCTCTGCCAGATGGTGATAATCGATCATCCTTGTTAAAAGACATGGATGGCTTCCCGCGCCGCCCCCCACGAGTGACACACCTCTCTTCACATAGCAGTCTCAGAGAGACGATTCCTTTGCCATTATTTTTCCCTTTTTCTCCTCCCTGAAAAGAAAACCTTAGAAGAAATTAAAACTGAATGAGGGACATTACGGCACTGGTGAAGCACTGTCCCCCCATGTGAGCAACTGCCGACTTCACATGACAAATTATTGCTTCGGTAATTTATTGAGAATTTAACTGAAGAGTTTCTGCCCCTGACACAGATTCAAATCATGCTCTCATGTTAGGAATTTCTCATACGATCTGAATACTTAAGAAAGCGTGGGCTAGTCTCAGATTCCTGGACTATAATCTCAGTGATGATAAGAACCATATATATTTGCACTGAATTTCCCTTCTCCTCATGTGCCACACCTAGCAGGGACCAGGACCTTGAAAAATATTTCATAAGTGAACGCGTGAGAAGCCATCTTATAGTTTTGTAAGCGGGTCAGGCAGATAAATCTTGGTATTTTACACGAAACTCTGACGTAACAGTTGGAGGGCATGCGCTGCTGTTCCTACCTCTCAGACATCAGCACGTCAGATTAATGTTCCTACTTGCTTTAATTCTGGATTATCTTTTTTTAACCCTGTTTTTCACATTGGCAAGGCTGCCAGCTTTTATTTCTAATCTGGACAAGGCTCATGAGATCACAACTCAATTATTTTAGCCCAAGAAAATTGTGTATGGTGAGTTGTCTAAAATAAACTAAAAGAAGCATTTCTTAGTTGACCACTATTGCACATTATCCATGGAAAGTAGCCCTCTCATTGGATATGAAAACATGTTTGACTTATTCAATATACCACGTTTATCACTTAGAACTGATGTACTTTGCACCACAGAATTAAATGCCATTATCCAAGAATGAAAGGGTTAACCTCTAATAAAGGAAAGACAAAAACATAAAGGGAGGCAGTTATGGAACTCTGACTAGAGAGAGGACACCATCCCAGTGGAACGAGCTGTCAGCAGTAGACAGAGCCATCCACTCACTAAGTCCAGCAAATACACACCAAGTTTTTCCTCCCTGCATGTGTCAGGCAAAGGGAGTGAAATTAAGATGATTCTGGCATTCATTGTGCCCTCAAGGAGTTCACAGTCTAGTGGGAGAGAGAAACTACAAAAGGATAAGTCTCATAAGAGAAATTACCAGATGTCCAAAAGCCAGGGCTCTCTCCCAACATGGGGCAATGAGAAGAAGTAGGGGCGGCCTACTTTCTGGAGAGCTACATGTCAAAATACTGTCTAGAAACGTCAGATAGATATCGTGAGTGCTGCCAGTCCACACACCCCTGCCCTTGGCAGACACCAGTGAAGGATGATGGCACTTGCCCTGGCTAGGCCTAGAACAAGACTCAGGCTCCTTTTCAAGACATCATTTCAGGCAACCACTGCCAATCAAGGTTGGCCAACAAAATAAACACTTACATTCCATCCCAGGTAAGTGACTGCCCCAGCTCCACTGAGAAAACTTGGTGATCAAAGTCTTGCTGTCTTTTCTGAATGGGAGATATTCTCAAGGTAATAGTGAAAACACTTGGAGACGGAACGGGATTTAGGAGGAGAGGACAGGGGACATCAAGGATGATCCAGTCATCTGACCCATGATTAACATGGGGAAAATGTTGAGGCCAGGAAGACACCACAGCCATAGAAGCAACAGACGATTGAGGAGTAGCTGCCATATGTCTATATTACCAGTTCGAGGTCCTAACAAGACACCTGCATGAGGATGGAGGGATTTACCCAAATTCATAGTGTTTCTTGATAACCCTGAACCATTTTCAGTTTTTTGTCCTAGTAGTTGTCACTGTCATTCATTCAGTTGTCCAAGCTAGGAACC
>PVKM010026650.1:0-19222 GCA_004027735.1 Carollia perspicillata | reverse complement strand
TTCATTCAGAATGGAAGGGCAGATAAAGTGCTTCTCAGATAAGATCAAGTTCAAGGAGTTCATCATCACCAAGCCCTTACTATATGAAATGTTAAAGGGACTTATCTAAGAAAAAGAAGATAAAAAACAGGAACAGAGAAAGGACAGCAAACTCACAGTTATTAACATCCACACCAAAAACAAAAGCAGACTAAGCAGACACCCAAATCAGGAGCAGAGCCACGGAAATGGAGGTCACGTGGAAGGTTAGCAACAGGGGAGTGGGAGGAGAGGGTGGGGACAAGGTACAGAGAATAAGTAGTATAGACGGTGAGGAGAAAATAGACAAGGAGAGGGCAAGAGTAGTGTGGGAAATGTAGAAGCTAAAGACGTTATGACACATGGACATGAACTAAAGCGGGGGAGTGTGGGTGGGAGGGGGTATGCAGGGTGGAGGGGAATGAAGGGGGGAAATTGGACAACTGTAATGGCATAATCAATAAAATATATTTAAAAAAAAAGAATTCCCCTAATATTGTGGTGATGGCTTCATAGGTATATACAGATATCAGAATTTATCAAATTGGGCAGTGTAACATGTACAGCCTTTTGTATGCTAATTAAGCTGGGTTTAAAAAAAAAAAAAAGAACTCTCCCAACAACTTGCTGCCTACGTATTCTATTGATCTCCAGATGATGAAGGTTCTGTTATCCACAAACTAACAAAAATGACCTAACTACGCCACACGGCTATATTCCTATTCTTGGTCTGCTCACAGCTTTTTTCCTTCATTCAGCAAAGATTTATTAAACACTACAATGGGGCAGGGACTGTCTGCTTGCTTTTTCCAGTACATTATGAACAAACACATCCAAAACCCAGCTCTCCTAGAGCCTGCAATGTCCTGCAGATGCATACCCAAGTAGAAAAGACAGTACTGTCTTCCTCGTACTGAGCAGGACCTGCAGCCCTCTAAGAACACAAAGTCAGAGCTACTTTGAAGGAGTCTCCACATCCTGATAGGCAATAATGTATTCAAAGTTTCCTATCTGTATGTGTCCAACCTCTAAGTGCTTTAAAGATACAGGTTTCCCCAGCTACTCTTTCATAAGCCAAAATGAGGTAAAGTAAAAAAGCAATTGTCTTACAACACATTTTGCTGATGGACACACAAAACAAATCTAGGTAGAGCACAGATGCGCACAGACACAGGTCAAACTACGATGGCTTGATGCTGCTGCGGTGCTGAGTGTGGTTCCCACAGAGGAGGTGGGAGGGGCCCCCCTGGCTGCTCAGGTGAGGGCTGTCTCTGTTAACAGCTGCTGCAAAACAATTGCTGAACACTATTTTCACTTTTGGCCATTTTTCATAAAAGCAAAAATCCCTTTCATATTTCTTTCAGTCAGCAAAAACAGGTACTAATGTAGGTCTCCTAGAAAAGCAAAGCGGCATAAAGCCACCTTTCAGAAACTGAAGAATATCTGCACCATCAATTTAGTTCTCCCAAAATCCCTGAGGTAGGTACTGTTGTTTAAATCCATTTTACAAATGGGAAAATAACCAGTAAGGGATAAAACGAAGATATGAGCTCAGAAGCCTGACTCCAGACCCCATAGCTTTAAAATCTAAGCTATACCACCATAAGGATGAGTTGCCCATCAAATCACCCCTCCTCCGGTCCAAACTTTACCGAGCACATTCTCTGACCCCACGCCTCCTCATCAGTTACTTCCACCATCTCTGGAGCCTGACAAAGGCAAGTCTGAGAAGTGAGGGAAGTCAGAGGTTTCAGAGCAGCAGGCCTCTGCGGGAGAGACTGACTCAGACATGTCTCTGTGCCAACGGAAGGGCTCAATGTCATTGTATTTCAGTGGGACAACGGGTTCCCTGGCTACAGGCAGAGTGGCACCCAGTGCTTCTGGCTGGTAAGCATTTCTGTTTGGTTGCTCTTTTAAGATACCAGTAAGACACAACTTACTGGGTAAGACCATGGTTGTCATGATGACAGCAAGTCCAGGGGGACACAGAGACCTCCTCTGGATGCAAGAACATTTCCACAACTCCCCACCCAGGACACTCAACCAGATCACATAAGAGCAGCCCGACTGCCAGCAGTTCCCGGGCAGCAAGGAGCCCAAGTGCATCGGCCTGTGAGACCGCACGTGAGAAGTGGATGAAGGTCCCTGTGGCTACAACCCATAGCATCTGCATTAATAGCATGAATCCTATCATTAGTGTCATTTAGGGAAGAAGAAAATAAAATAAATCTCCTCTAAGACAGCCTCCACGAAGAAGCCACCCTCTGAATTTCATGAAAGACAGAAAGATGGCTTTAAAAATCCAGATCCTGCCACGCTGACTTTCTTTCCCGAGACAGCCTTACCTTGGCCGGCAGACATTGATAAAAGAAGAGCCTGGTGTGTCCCCAGAGAGCACTGCAGTTCCCTCAACAATACCCGCTAATAACACTCGTGAACACCCCACAATGCCTCAAAAGTTAGACGGCTCCCATCTGAGACCTGCCTCCTCCAAACTACTCCCGGCCTACCTGGAAAGCCGTCCCCTCAGGCTCTACCCTACTGCTCACCTCCCTCACACAAGATCACTTCTTCTCTCAGGAACAACTCTCTGCACAGCATTCCCTGCCTCTTCACAGAAACCCTACAGAACCCTCTAGCACATGTGTTCATCGTGACTTTACCAGGCTCTGGAAGGAGGAGGACAACTATATTCTACTGCTAGTGTGCAGTTTAATTTCTTTCTGGCCAAAGTGAACCATCTCTCCAAGGTTGGAGAGGGAAGTGTGCCTATGCAGAACAGACCCTAGAAATACACAGAAGACTCTGGGAGCAATCTGCTATGACTCAAGCAAGTCTCCTCACCTCTCTGGACCCCCCAATGATGAAGAACAGGGGAGGGGCTGAGAAGGATGGGAATCATATCCACATTGGTGATGACTACAGCCAGAGACTAGACAGTTAGCAACTGAGTGAAACAGACCCTATGGTCCGAGAGGTAAAAAAGACCAGCAAACTTAGGAAGACCCTCAGAACAAGCAAGGTAAGCCAAGGAAAGATGCTCAGAAGGGGCGAAGGGAGACTGGAGAGCACGATGTCAGTGAAGGCAAAGGAAGAGTCTCGGGAAAGAAGACAGTAAGAACAATCACTGGTTTAATTAAACCAGCGGTCCTGGGGGCCCGAGAGAAGGCAGATCCAGAAGAGAACTGCGGGCAGAAGCCAGCCTTCAGAGCTTCTGGTGGTAGAGCAGTGGAAGCAGTAAACACAGAATGCACTCTTGAGCCATCCAGCTGTGAAAGGAGCAGCACCAGGCGGCACGTAAGCGAGAGAAGCATAAAAGGAAGTTCTGTCGGGATTGGCACTCCCCCCCCATTTTAAAGATAATAAAGACTTCAGCATGTTTGCAGACAAAGAAAAATCTGCCACTGAAAAGGGAGGAGAATCTAATGACGCAGTGGGGTGAGGGTGCTCTGGGCCAAGCATATAGAGAAGCAGGAGGACTTGCAATGAGGAGGGCGAGCATCAAGGATGCCAGTAGGCTGGCCCTGGAGAAGGGGGCAGTGGTTGAACTGTGCCAGGGGAGAGCTCCTTTTGCTCTCCAACCATTCAGTACATGCTATTCAAAAGCCACACAGCAGGTAATTTTGAAAATGAACACACACACACACACCTTCCCAGGAGCCATTCTTCTTTTTGAAAGACAAGTCAAATACAAATATGAATGCTTTGGGAGGAGGGAGACAAAAAGGGTGGCTGAGTTGCTTCACCTGCTCTGAAGTCTTGAGGCTTTCTCATTGTACGTCTACGTGTGTGTGTTAGGGGTGGCGGGGACAGGACATGAGAATCTGTCACACCCAAGGATGAGGAAACTAGACAGAGGGCAGAGTCTACACCTACTTCACCAAGAAAACCTATGTGAGTTACCTTAACTAAGATAAAAATTATCCCATCCATTTTTCAAAACTGCAGACCTTCATTCCCATCCCTTTGCCCCCTTTTAAAAGTACTATTTGTGGCTCAGAGAAAATAACAATAAAACTATTTTTCAGATCAAGTTGGAGTTGGGGATGGAATCACCATGGAACCAACAAGACAGCACAGAGCAGGGGCTGTCCGTAAATAATGACATGGGTCACTACCTCCGGTGTAAAACCAGTTCAGCACAAAAGTAACGATTGCTCCTGGGACCTCTAACACTCTGACAGGCCAGGAAACCAAACTAGAGCGAAGGAAGGACAGCCTGGCCCATAAACCAGAAACCCGCTGGTTAATTCCCACAGGTCTTGGCTGGATTACATACAGTGAGGAAACGGGGTCCCTGTTTTAAGAAGCTTCCCATTTTGTAACCTACTCTAGGAAAATCCAACGTATGAAAACCACACAAAGAAGCATAAACTAGGGCCCAGGCGTCCCAAGCTAAAGTAATTCTTTGTCTTGCAAAGGACTCACTGTAGGCAGGATTCCTTCACATGGTGGTCGCCTTGGCAGCATCCACACCATCCACACGACCGAGAACTGTGCACAGCTTTTGCCCTGACACATACAGGCAATGAAGCGTGAGGCTTGATAACCACCTCTGGTGAGAATGTGACCACAGAAAATAAGGAAAAATAGGGAGAGAGTAAAGGAGGAAAACGTGATTGGGAAAACCACAGGGTCACACACGATATTTACTTTCAAACAAGCTTTTGCTTGATTCAAATTTCTATCGTCTCAAATTTAAATGACCACAAGGAGAGAGATGGCCACTTTGTCCTAAAATCTCCTATTACCATCAGAGTGCTGACCAATAGCTCAGAGAGTGTCCGACTGACAGTCCAGGAAAAACCAAAACTAACGTCTAGAGTGACTTACAGTTTAAGGCACCTGAGAGGGCTGGCATTGTATAGCAGAAATAAACCATCCCAGGTCTCTCACTGTGGACAAAAATCAACTTCTCCAAATGAAGCTCAAAATTCCCTTCTCCCAGGTACCTCCCCTTCCTTAACTAAATCTTTATCACCTCCAGAGACCGCCATTTAGTGGGACTGAACAACTCCCATGTGGAACCCCTCCCAGGTGGCAGCAGTATTCTAGGTCAGAGCAACCCATCCCAGGCTCCACCCTCCAGGAACTGAGCCCTGCTTCTGTTCTGAATCAAAGGATTCCTGAGCTCACATGCCACCCAATTCTCATCAGTGAGCCTGTGCTCTTGCTGTTCCCGCCACCAGCAACGTTTAGCTTCTCCATCTCCACTTGTCCAAATGGGCTGATCCTTCAAATGCCATCCCCTCCAGAAAGTCCTCTAATCCCATGCCAGCCTGCTGGCAGCATCTCCCTTCACCCACACAAAGCAGGTGCTACTTCCCTCCCTTAAATCTCTCCGTGGCACTTAGTGACATTTAATACCAGTTAATATGTCACTGTTTTGTCCTTTGCTATATTCACTGTGTGACCTGGACCAGGAAGGACAGCCTCCCCAAAGCTCTGTTTGTATAGCTTTTAAAACAAGGAGAGAGGAATACCTAATCATAATAAAAGGAAATATAGCTGCCTCTTATTGAGGTCTTACTATATATTCATCAGAAAAATGCTATGAAATCTACAAACACTGTCTCATTTGATTCTCGAAGATCCTAAGAGGAAAACACTGTTATCCCCTTTCACAGATGAGAAAAGAGAAGGTCAAAGAGGCTGGTCATTTGCCCAAGGTCCACGTGCAGCAAGCAACAGAGCTGAGATTCTCGCTGTGGCAGTCCTACGCCCTGGCCCTCCCTTAATCACTACTCATTCCTGACCCCCTTCTTCAGTTTCCTACCTACCTCACAGGTTTGGTCTCAGATTACACATGAAAAATCCTGAGCACACTGGCTGGTGCTGGGTCCCATGGTAAACTCTTTTAAGGGACAGCTACTGGTGTATGTATATGGTTTAATCATATTAATCAACAGAGAATGAACGAGCGAATGAATGAACAGAATAAAACAGAACAAAGGACATTTGCTAAACTACCAAAATAAGGTAAGGAAGCAATTTACAAGTGGTTACTTAGCATCCTATACACAGATCCTCACAAGATACCATAGTATGTAATCTCTTTTTCTCCCCAATGTCCTTCTGATACAGCCTTCACTCCAGGTACCAAGGAGCAGAGGTGGAGGAGGTCACAGCAGTGAAGTAAGCAGAATGACACAGCTCGTCCCAGAAGCAGCAGGCCCAGTTCTGCAGCCCTCACTAAGGCAAAATTCCTGCTGCAAGGAAATCCCATCCAAATCCTCTTTGCCAGAGAGAAGGTCACAGAGACTAATCCTCCAGAGGACCTGAAATTCTGGCTCGCCTGTGCCACCCCAAAGGATGGCCTCCTAAGAGCAAAAAGATGGGCATCAAGGTGACACACACACCCCTCCCTCCTGCTCTGTGCTGACTTGTCCTTGCCTCACACATGCACCCTAGCTCCCACCTGAGCGTGGGCACTCCCCCAGCCATGTGACCTTGGGCAGGTCACAGGACCACCCAAGCCCCAGTCTTCCCATCTGGAAAATCCGGACAATACCAGAGCTACCCTCACAGTGCTGGTGGGAAAAGTGGACTGAGAGTCCACAGAGCCGTGCCTGCCATGAAAGAAGCACTCAGTGTGTGTCAACTAAAAATGTGGCAGGCAACGGGGATACAGAAGGACCCAAATGTTGCAGTATACTGCCCTTGCCTGCCCTTGACTTCCATGCGCAGCTGCTTGGCCTTGTAAACCCCAAACAACCAGTGCATGGTTTTATAAGCAGGGACATGGAAGTAAAGAAAGGGGCATCCCATGACCAGCTGCTGAAAACCCAAGAGCTGTGCTGGTGGCAAGCCCAGACTCAGGGGAAAGTACAAAAAGATCTTCCATATGAGGACTCAGTATTAAGTCTGTCAAGAAAAGAGACCCGAGGATCAGTCCTGTCCCTCAAACCATCATAGCAAGTATCAACCAGCCAGAAGACCGGCCACCAGCATGCAATACCCACCAAGGCTGACACTTGGTTATTCAGCTGTATGTAACAAACAACAGACACGGAAATCTCTTCCTTTTCTAAAAATACACGTCTGCAGTTCTACACTGAAAAGGCCATCTAGAGCACATACAAAGCCAGCAATCACGGGTGTCTGGCTATCAGGAGGAAAAGTACTTCCTTTATCAACAGCAAAGGGCATGAAGTTACCCTTCACCCGAAGGCTGACGCCATCTCAGAAACAGCACGGCACAGAAAAGCTCCGTGACTAGGACAGACTGGACCTGACCCACACCACTGCTACATGCTGTTCTTACCTTACTTCTCTCAGCCTCAGTTTCCTCATCTGTAACGTGGGAGTAATAACAGTATCCATCTAGTAGGATCCTTGAAAGGATCAATAACGATGACTGCAAAGCACGAGGACATTTCCTGTCACAGAGCAAGCCATCAATACACAGTAGCTTTGTTATCCCTGGGATTCCAGAATCTCTGCTGCCCCTCCCATTTCACCCAGCTCTTATCCCCAAAATAACCCAGCCAAGGATGACAAACATTGATTTTCCCCTGCTCCCCTGGCAACTCCCTGGGGAGCTGCAGCTCCTGAAGGACATTCCTGGCGCTTGTTCTGGGCAGCAACACCAGGGCCAAGAAATCAGACTGCTGCTGGTTCATGAATGGAGCAGCGGAAGAGAAGGAAACACTAGCTCTCCGGTATTCACGGAGGGCTCCTCGGCCTGCCCCGGCCCCAGCCATGGGCGGCAGGCATCAGAGGGAAGGTAACAGAGGGCCTTGAAGGAAGGAGTGACAATGGTCTAAAAGAGTCTCATGTAGTTCACAGACAAGGAGCTTTAGAAGGTCCTGCACCCTCTGAAATTGAATATGATTTTGGATGAATGTGAATTTTCTTGGGAAAGAGTCCACACAGACCATTCATCAGATTCTCAACAAAGTCTGTGACGCTCCCCTCAAAAAAAAAAAAAAAAAAAAAAAAAGCTTTAAAATCACCAACTCATTTAGGGCAAACAAGAATGTTTGAGCGAGAAAGAACAATATAAAATGATCTCTAATTTCTAGCTCACAAGCTATGACACTTACCAGGTAGATTACCACGTGTTATCTCATTAGTCCTCATAATTTACTCAGAAGACACTTAGCAACCCCAGATGAGGAAAGTGAGACTTATAAGAACTAGTTACCACTTCCCAAGGTCCCTTAAGTGGCAAGTGGCAGGGCCAGGACTCAACCTAGGGAATATCTGAAGTCAAAGCTCAGAATCTTTTTTTTTTTTAATTTTAAAGACTTTATTTATCTTTAGAGGGGAAGGGTTAGGGAGAGAAGCATCAATGTGTGGTTGCCTCTTGTGTGTCCCCTCCTGGGAACTGGCCTGCAACCTAGGCGTGTGCCCTGACTGGGAATCGAACCTGCAACCCTTTGTTTCACAGGCCCACACTCAATCCACTGAGCTACACTAGCCAGGGCAAAGCTCAGAATCTTAATCACTACATTATAGCATCACCTTCTCCAGGCCAAGCCTCATATCTTATAAAGGGAACTTTAAAAGGTCCTGAACAAATCAAACAAATCTGAAAGGCAACAGAACGGAGGGGTGGGGGACCCAGGCTGATTATAACCTGATAACACTCTTTCTACTACACTCATCCTGCCCATGTCTTCACACACCAAGAAATTTTAATGCTTAAATTTGATACTAAGAAATTTTTTAGACATCAGGAAAACACCAATAAGTTATAGGAAGTACATTATCTCAGCACCACAGGTCTCAATTTCCTTGCTGGAAAACTGGGGATTATAAATTACCACTCCATACGTACATGAAATAAAGTAAGCACTCAATAAACAGTAGGTATAAATTTAATTATTACAATCTGGTGACACAGCATACCCTACAGATGCAAAGGGCCATCTTTATGTCGATGAACCCACAGTGTTTACTGCAAAGAGCCCATCTCCCTGCACCTCTGAACTCCACTCAGAAGCCAGTGAGAGAGAGGGCTCCCTGGAGTAATCACACTCTCCCCACAAGCTGCATGCTTGGGAAGCCAGAGGCAGCCGCCAGCAAGACTTGGGAGCAAGCCTGGGTCCCACAGCCAAATATCCGACATCATCCAAGGTGTGGAGAGATCTTGGAAACCTCCAGGGTGATTACAGGAGGTAGGGAATATTCATGGCAAGTTTCTCCAGATGCTGTAAGAAACCCAGAAAGTAAGTGTAAGAAGCTATCAAAGATAAAGAAGATCCACTTCTGACCCAGATATGGCAACAGATGAGGAAGCCAGGATTCAGTGGACCAGGGTTTGGGAGAACTAAGGTTTGGGGGGACCTCTGACTCATAGCCCTTCATCTCTACAAGACAGTCATCTAAGTGATGTGATTCTTGAAGGAAGATCATTTTTATCACTGTGTCCCACTCTTCACAGACAAAATACATAATCTCTAATATAATCTATGAAATCTCCATGCAAAAAAATCATTAACAACAATAGCTACCATTTAGTAAACAGTTACACTATGTACTAAGCCCTTTGCACATATTCTCAGATACCTAATCCTCAAAATGGAATTTTGAGAAAATTGCCATCCCCATTAGATAGGAAATTTGCCTCACAAAGGTTAAGTAGCATGTCTGGGTCATAGGAATGGCAGGTAACAAAGACAAAATTCCAAATCCCTGCTCCTAACTACTATATGTTCAGATAAAATACTGGTTTTCTACCCATGGGGTCTCCAGACATCATTTTCCCCCAGTCCTTCCAGAAACACAGGGTCTAATTTATTTTCCTCTATCCCAACCCAAAAGATTTCTTTGCTGGGTACCGAACCCAGGATAAACTACACTAACCCAAAAATTAGCTCTGCTCAGAAGCACAGAGGACAGGGGCATAAATGATGCAAAGTGCATGCAAGGTGAGGATATTAACAGGTAAGGGAAAAGGGGATATGACCACAAACCTGTCCCACAGATTGGCAAACCCAAATGCTGCACACTCCTCTCTTTTCAAGAACAATTTCAAGAAAAGACCCCTTCTCAGAGACAACAAAGTTCTTGAAATGCGAGTGGGGTATCTGTAGAATAAGGAAAGGTGACCACAAAAGAATGCAGGGGAAACATCACTTAAAGAAAATAAACACATAACACCCTACAAGTGTTCTCCATTAGCTTTCCCAAAGCAAGTCATGACTTTGGAACCAACCCATTAACACAAATCAAAATAATCTGAACCAAATGTTCCCATTTAAAGGCTCTTTCCCCCCTTGAAAAATTGTACAATGTTTTATAAGGGTAAATGCACTCTCGCACACCAGGTCACCTTGACCCAATGATTCCCACCACGCCTCAAGGTCAGCAAAGCTCTGACCAAGTCAGCAAAAGTCTGAAACCCAAAACCAAAAACAGAGGTCACAAGAGAGGTGGGGAGAGGTAGACACAATGAACATGGGAAATTCTGCAACAAGACCTCCCTCTGGAAATGGAACTCTCTCTCTCTGGATTTTTGTTCCTAGAAGTCATCCTTCAACAGGACTCAGACGCTACTCTACTCTAGTTGCCTCACCCTTTTCAGTTGGCCGTCTCCTTTGCTCCAGCCGAAAGGATCTGTCACTTAGCAACTACTTTCCAACAAGAAAGCCAGGATGAAGTCAGGCTTTTGACATCTTTTGTTCCCTCGCACTCATGGGACAAGCTTCAAAGCAGAGCCAAGAAATCTACAGTTCCCAACATACCTGGGATCAGAGCAGGAGGAGCTCTGCCGAGGTGCCCTCATTCAGTGTCACTGAGTAGACACCCTGGATCACTCCAGCCAGGGCAAAGGGTTCTTATTAAGCTTCAAGTTTACAAGAACTGAATACACTGCAGGAACCACAGCAGCCCCCAGGTCTCATCCAGTCTTTCCTCAATGATAGTGTAAGCATGGTGGTAGTGATGTCCTGGATTTGGTCCAATACACCTTCCAGGCTAGACAGCTGGCTAGCATCGTAACTGACACCTGTGGTCACCTCCTGAGAGACCTTCCTTGACACCTCATCTAAAGCCATTCCCTCCCCATTGCCCATGATTAGTTTCTTTCCTGGATATTTTTATGACTTAACAGTTGTTTCGTCTGGTTGCTTTCTTTTGTGTCTGCCTCCACTAATGGAGGGAGCCTGATTACTGTTTTACCCTCAGCCCCCAGAGACTGACACACAGAAGGCAACAATTAATATTTATTGTATGGATAGGATAAGATGGTGGAAGGGAAATCACAGAGGCCCTTGTAGGTCCTTAAGTGGTGAGCAACATATCCTAACATTATTAACTGCCCTAAATAAACTGGTACAGATCCAGTTTTTATAAATTTATAAAAAATATCTTGTTATGTCTTTTCACACTTTTGGTCTCGGGGAAAATAAATTACACGTGTTTGCTATCTACTGTGTAGAAGTAGTATTTCTTTTTCTTATGCTTCTAAATTTCCTCTATAGAACCTTTCTTTGGAAGAGGAATTGTGAGAAATAAAAATGTAGAGTAGATATTGAAGGTGTGGTGAATCCAACTATCATTCTAGGATTTGGTGAACAAGCCCATGCTCACCTAGCTATTCCTTCACAATCTTGTCTCAGCTTACAAATGGAGTACATACACGGGGCCCTAATGAGATGGCTCAGTGGAACTCCTGGGATATCTTGTCTGAGATGTTGTTTGAGGCAATGGACTAGGCTCAAACAATATCACAGTAACTACTACCCATCCTGGGCTCTCCCCCTTTGTCTACCTAGGAACCTTACAACTATATGAAATCCTCATCCATTCACTTGTTTGTCTGCTGTCTGTCTTTTCTTCTTGAATCTAAGTTTCATAAGAATAGAACCATGTCTGTCTTATGCACAAGCCCCTTGAACATTTTTGGCCCCAATAAACAACAGTCAAAAGAACTTACAGTAGCTAAGTGCTTTGTGAGGTTGCCCAGGCTTCTGGACAAAGACAAAGGGTCAGTTCTCTCCTAAAAGAAAAAAGTAATCTATGGATTCTTCCCCCATGATAAGGTAAGGCTTTGCCAGCCTTCATACATTCACATGGCTCTGAGTAAACTCAGTTCAGATTTAAAAAACTATTTAAATTTTGCCTATTTAACATCTGTATATTCATAAGTCACACCAAGTCTGAGGATATAGGGACTCACTAAACTACCCAGGCCCTGAATGAGCCTATTTAGCAAGAGTGGAATAAACACATATGGCACATTATGTTTTCCACAGATGGTCACACCAATACAGCCCAACCCACATGTTATTCTTACCACGAATAAGACGCAGCCCGCCATCAAGCAGTGGGGCCTCTGTTCCCTCCCCTTGAACCTGATGAACCACTGAAGTGACCTCAACCAAAAGAACACGGCGGAGGTGACACTGCATGACTGCAGAGGCTGTGTCACAGGGGAAAGGTGGCATCTGCCTGGTGTGTGCTCTCTGTGCTCTCTTATCTCTCTCTCAATGGACAAATGATTTGGAGCCCAGAGCTACCTTGTGAAGGTGAAGCCACCATGCTGGAGTGACCATACAGTCACGCCATAAAGAGATGACCAGTTACTCCCATCCCCAGCAGTGCCAGTCCTCCCAGCCCCGATGCCAGACAGGTGAGCGAGCAGAGGACTCAGATGAGTCTAGCCCCCACCCCTCAGGTCACCCCAGCTGATGCCTAGGGGAGCCAAAATCAGCTCTCTCTGATGAGCCCTGTCTACACTGCAGATTGGTGAGTAAAATTAATGCTGTTTCAAAACTACTGAGTTTTGGGGTAGTTTGTTTTTCAGCCATGGTAGCTGGAACAATGTCTAACGTCAGTAATAAGAGTCACACACTGCAGGTCTCACCGCCACATGCTACAGAAGGGTAGGTAGGGATGCGGGGTAACTTCAGTCCACGGGCAGCTGGTAGAGCTCCATATATAAAACCCCCAAATCTCTGGGTTAAGTAATGTCATAAAACAAGAAGCAGAAAAAATACAAAACTGCACAACACACGAAGCTTTCCCAAGTCCTCCAGTCTTTAAAAGCTCTTTGGACTTGAAAAAGCTGAGTCTGGCACTCCGGTCTGCTGCCACTTGCTCCCTTTGCTGTCCGTTTCAGTTGCACAAACAGAGGCTGAAGAGTGGGAACATTTCCCTCTTGAACAAATTCTTTTTACCAGCTTGTTCATTAAGAAATGTTATAAGCTGTTTTGTTTTGAATAAATCAGAATAGGGATTATTTACCTGTGTGAGGTTTTCCTTAGGTCTGTCTCAGCAGACTACATCAATCAAACATGGAGGAATATTCTTCTAATGAGAAAATACCTTTAAATTTAAACATTTACTGAAATATATTTCACGTGCATATGTCTACTATCTCACATAGGTCTCAACGGCAGGCATACATTGTGTTTAAACACCAGCTCGGACACTTGCCAACTGTGTGACCTTGGGCAAATTATTTGACTTCTCTGCACATCAGTGTATTGTATCTATAACGAGTCAATAATAACTTTCCAAGGGGTGTTTTGAGGATTATGCGAGGTTATTACAGCTAACACTTATAAAGTGCTTACCACATGCCAGACTGTTCTGAGTGCCCGAAGGTGCTCAGACCATGTCTCGCACTCGGTGGGTACTCGGTAGGCATCGACTGCCATGAGCACCATTACTACCAACATCATTAGACCAGGACTGGGTCCTGTAACTAAGCCAAGATGCTCAAATATATAAATAAGTTATCCCAAACTCATATAATTGCAAAGTCCTAAGATGCATAAAAACTACCAAGGTGTCTGTTAAAATGAAAAGCCCTGGCTACACCTCCAGAGATTTTGATTTAATAGACTAGGAGAGAGTCCAGGAAGTTGATTTCTTAATATTCCCATCCCTCCCTAGGTGCCCTGGAGATGCTGGTGCAAATATCTGGATTTTATCAGTCATGATGCCATAGAAAGACCAAAGGCTAAGAGTCAGAAGTTCTGGGTTCCGATCTCACCTTTGTCCCTAGCTGGTTCCATAGCTATGACCCAGTCACTTAACTTCTCTGGCTCATGGTTTCCTGGTCTGTAAGTAAAATAAAGATTTCAGACTAGATACTTTCAAAGGGGCCTCTTCTTCCAAAACCAATCCTACAACATGACAATGAGCCACAAGTCCCTCAGATCACCTAGTTTTGTGCCTTTGTAGCAACTGAACTAACATCTATTAAGCACCCACTATGTGCGAGACACTGTCTAGGATGTTTAATTCATTTAATCATATCTAATGTTCCCAACCATCTTGAAGTATACACAAGATGAGAAAATCAATTCAGAAAGGTCTGATAACCTGCCTGTGGTGACCCAGCCAGTAAGTGGTAGCACCCTGATTTTATCCCAAATTTACCTGAGCCAACACCTGTAACCCTACACCATTATGCCTTTAGCCATCTCACTACAAAATTCATTTCCCTTGCATTTCTTTGTTCCTGTTCATTTGACAGTTAGAAGTCATGAAAGCTCACATCTAAGCACCTGAGCTCCACAAAGTACCAAAGGTCAAGACCAGTGCAAAAAGGGAGTGACGTGGGTACAGAAAGGCACTGCAACCTAAAACATAGGTCTTCTGATCGCCCCCAAAGTGAAGGTCAAGTGGCAACAGAGAGAAACAAGATACCACGTCAGAAAGGTATCTTTAGTATGAGCAATGGCAAGGTAGGTGCAGAGGAGGAAAGCAGAGAAATAAACACAAAGCACTGAGACTGGTCAGGAGGAGAGGGCAAAATAACAGAATTTCGCCAAGATCTTTCCTCCCTCTCTTAATTCCCCTCATGGGAAGAACTGAACTTTCCGACAGAGTATCTTTTGCGAGTTTAGAGGTACAATGGGGGAAAGTTTCTCATGACGTCTATTCTTTTGTTTTCTCTTGCCAAGTGACTTAACGAGAACCTAATCCCAAGACTTCTCGCCTCCAAATTTCATTACTTCACCTCAGAAACTCAACGGAAAAATGAAAGAGGACGAGGAGGAAGAGAAAGAACATTAACTATAGCAAGTTCCAGATAACAGACTTTATACAAAACTGTTTGGGTTTCCAAGTTTGTTCCGTGAGAGATTTAAAGGGCATCTGAAGGATATGTAGCATGGGGCAAGTCACACAGGAAAAAGCACAGGCTTTGGAATCAGGAATTCCTGAGCTCTGAGCCCAGCACCACACAGGACACTCAGCACCTGACCTGGGGTAAATTTCATAGTCTTCTTCCACGTTCCACATCTGTAAAATAGGGACAACGATACGGACATCATAAACCTGTTCAAAGAATAAATAATGTATGTGAGATGCCTAGCATGGTGTCAGACCCAAAGTGTTTCTAAATTGGGAAAGAGGTAAGCAAAAAATGAGCAACAAAGTCTTGCCTTCAAGGTGTGTCAAAATACCCACAAATAATTAAGTTATGCAAAAGCTTTAAAGTGAGAAAGCATGAAGCAAAAAGTAAAAATTCCTTGTAAGTAAAAGAGGCAGGAGGATAAATCAGAAATACCCACTAATGCCAAGGAAAACCAAGGCAATGATATGTTTCATGCCCAAGAAACTGATTATCATCTGAAGCCCAACCCAGAGAAAAGAGAAAAGGTGGCCTAAAAATAAACATACCGAGGTCAGGGCATTCAGCTCAGGCCTTAGAGATCATATTGAATGCCAACATTGGGAGAAAGGAAATTTTCTTGGAAGTTGTCAGTGATTTGCAGGACTAGGTCATCACAGAGGGAGAAAGCTGTCAGGCTTTAAGGAACACAGGGCGCCTCTCTTCGGAGGGGAAGAATGAACACTAGATTCAGTGGGAAGCTAAAACCCAAGAGAGATCATTAACCGAGTGAGGCAGCAACTTGGCACAAACAGTTCAGAAGCCCAGTGACTTTCACCACTTCGGAGAGTCCTGGCACTAAAAATAAACAATAGTGGAGGGCGGAGCCTATAGAACAGGGTCAGATATCCTGCTTTGCTCTCTAATAATCCAGACATCATGTCTACAGATGCCAAGATTCCATTCCTGAGAGAAGCAAGAAACGGTACCAAGGCTCTGGACTCAGATGGCATGGACTGAAATCCAGGCTCTGCCACTGACTAGCTCTGTGATTATTTAACTCATTGTGCCTGGTCTCCTGATCCGCGAAATGGGCATAATATCAGAACTAATCATTTGGGGGTTTTTGAGGATTATATGAGTTAATATAACTAAAGAGCCTTGATCACAGCAAGTACTCAATTAAATGCATGCTATTCTTACTTGCCTCATAGTGTTGTTGGTGATCCATTATTGAACTTTTTTATGTACCATCTGCTAACCACAGGTTGCTTAATTTAGCCCCCCAAAACCCTGTAAATCAGTGAATGGAAAGCACTAAGTTCAATGAGGGCTTTGAAGATTTTCCATGTTCACAGAGGGGAGCCCACTCCTTGCTCATCATTACCAATCAAATCCACAACTCTGGTGAAAAAAACGATTCAAAGAAAATCACCCATTAGGCATCTATTTGGTAATATGTAAACTGGTTATTTTTGAAGACTCAGAGCCTCTTCTTTTATCAAACAGCCTTGATATTACCTTGAGTATTTCATTTTAATACAGATTCCAGGACCCAGAAGTTAAATGTATAAGGCTTCCTAAATACTCTCTGACTCTGGGAGTCCACAGCCAGAAGAAAAGGGAAGGGGTCTCTATCTCTACCCCATAAATCTTACCTCTGATGACTCAAGGTACAAAGTACTTCGAAGAACAACCAGTTAAACTCCAAAAGTTTTCATGTTGGCAAAAGACTTTAGCTTTTTATTATTTCATGAGATAGCAAGGGCCACTTCAAACAATGAAATTGTTAAAAAGAAAAAGATTTGGTAAAGATCAAACTTGATTTTAAAAAAAAAAAAGGTAAATCCCTAAAAGACTGATCCAATCTTCTTGTATCAAATGAAGATAAAATTGATCCCCATCTGCCCCAGCTGACAACCAGCAGTGTTCACATGTGGACCAGGTGGAACAAAGGTTGGATACTGTAAATAAACTTCTGCATTAACAATGATCTTGGTCTACATAGCAACAATAGCACTTGTCGTCAGGTGCTATTGTTAAATGGGCACAGACCTTCAATGTGAGCTCCTCTGCAATGTGACTTTGCCGTTCCTCCCACACAGACGAAGAGCATATTCCCCCTCTCCCTTGAATCTGGGCTGGCCTTGTGTGACTTGTCTTGGGCAGCAGCATGTGGCCAAATTGATGCTGTGTGAATTCCAAAGCCTAGGCCACAAGAGGGCCTGGGGCCTCCACCTTTGCCCTTTTGAAACACAGTCCTGAGCCTGCCACCCCATAAAGAAACCCAGGAAGAAAGACCACATGGGGAGAGGCCCTGGATCCCAGCCTGAAGGCACCTGCATGAATGAGCCCAGGAAAGGACAAAGGAAGCAGACAGCCAATCTGCTGAGCCACAAGAAATACTAATGTCACCTTCAATCTCAAAGGTGTATTACACAGCAGTAGATAAGACATACAGATAGATTAGCTGGGGTTTGTATAGTTTAAAAATGATTCTCAAACACAACAGCAGACAAAGTCTAGGTAGTTGGAACTCAGAAATAGTGGTTACCTTAAGAGAGGAGGAGTGGGTGGAGATAAGAAAGCAACTTTATGGGATGCTGTTAAGTTTTATTTCTTGGCCAGAGTAGTGATAACATGGATGTGTTCTCTTTGTGATAATTTTATCAAGTTGTGCACTCTGAGCTGTGTACGTTTCTGGATATATGCTAAACTTAAATTTTAAGTAGTTCAAAAGGAGCCTCTCTTGGCAAAATCTCTTCAAGAAACACAGTTATGAAGCTAAAAGAAATAAATTATCGTGCTCACAATTTTTTGTCCATCGATCAAAATTTCCTCAGAGAAGCCTTATAACACACACAGTCCAGTGTTAGAAACTGAACATCACCTGTAACCCATGAGCATGTTTCTTCCTTGCCAAAAGAGGACCTGTTTACGAGTCTAACGATGGCCCTGAATCCCAGAAACTTGACGGATGCCTAGGTGAAGATACTCTCAAGAGCTGGTTTAAAATGTTCCATGTCATTTCAGAAAGTGCCGACCACTTACAAAATAAAAGGTCTTCAGCACTTCTGTGGCACAGGTATGTCTCCCTTGTGAGACCACACAAACTCCATGAGGCCACATCTCATCTGCATCTCACTGTCCCCAGACCTGGGGACCCTAATACGAAAGCCAGGCAGTGTCACTTGTTCACACAGAAGACTCCACAAATGTCTGTGGTTGGCAGGAAGACCCCACAGCTCTGAACAATGTTTATGTCCTTCAACTAAGTAAATCCTCTTCAAAGAGTCTGTTCAAAGTTAAAAAGGTAAAATGGATACAAAGATTTATGCGTGGAATTATCCATTAAGTTCTTTAAAATAGAAAAAAAATAAATTAAGAATGGAAATACTCCAAATGTTTAAAGTTAGGAGATTAGATAAGGAAATTGTATTATATCCATAAAGTAGAAATCATACAGACATTAAAAATGACATTAAAAAAGAAAATAGAAGCTCTCTCTTTGTAGTGGGATTATAAATGTCTTTCTTCCAACTTCTTTACAATTTTCTGCAAGGAACAGGTTTTTTTTTTACTTTTTGCTTTTATAAAAAACAGTTAAAAACTGGGAAAATGTGTTGAACTAAAGGCAATTAACACTATAATCTTATGACTTCATCCATTACTTAGATTCTTTGCCTGGAATCATCACTTCAGCTATCTACATAACTCCAGACTCAACTCCCATTGAATCACAGTAATCTTTCCTTCCCTCTAGGGCTCTGAGCTCTTTGTCATCTTTGTGATAAACCTGATGCTCAACATAGTGTCTTGGTCCTCATGGGTGCTCAGTATACTTTGACTAAAAGTTGTTGAATGCCAGGTTAAAAACAACAGGATTTACCTAAACTGCACAGCAGCAGGGGTCATATTTCCCTAAAAGGCCCATGCATGGCACACAAAAGATCTAAAGTAATTGTTTGTTATTTGTGATAGCGAGCTCAGGCTGCCATAACAAAATACCACAGAATGGCCTGACTGGGCGGTTCAGTTGGTTGGAGCATCGTCCTGTACACCAAAAGGCTGCAGGTTCAACTCCCAGTCAGGGCACATGCCTAGGTTACAGGTTTGATCCCTGGTCGGGTAAGTACTGGAGGCAACCGATTAATGTTTCTTTTCCTCCCACACCAATGTGTGTGTGCG
>PVKM010026649.1:0-19227 GCA_004027735.1 Carollia perspicillata | reverse complement strand
GTCCAGTGCCTTCCCACTGCACACGCTCCCCGACGCTTAGTCACTGAGCAGTGGCCTTGGTTATCACATTCGCTGTCATGGCAGAGCACGGCGGGGCTTGTGTTCAAGTCAGCCTTATTTTACTGGATAATGGCCCCAAAGCACAGGGGCACTGATGCTGGCAAAGAGGCTGGGAAACGCTTCCTTAATGAGGAAATAAAAAAATGTATGTGGAGGTTGCTAAGAGTAGGAATGAATCTTCTGTCCATGAAACTGTGAAGAAAAAAAAGGAACTTAGGAGAGCTTTGCCGCTGCACCTCAGACTGCACAACGTGTGGCCGCAGCGTGTAGTAAGTGCTCAGTTAGGATCGAAAAAGCGTGACGTCGTGGGCGGAAGACAGGAGCAGAAAACCTGTTCTCGTTGACGGCAACAAGTTGCACCGAAGAGCATTGGACTTCTGTGAAGATGTTAGTAGGGGATGCCCCGAACTGAGTGACACCAAACCCTTTCCTGCCCATAAAGGAAGGTCACACCAATTCAGGAGTAGGTTTGGACTGAAAAGTATAAAAACTGCTGGAGAGGCTGTGTCTGCTCAGGAAGAATCTGCCGCCACACTTCCGCCCGAGTGAAGAAGTTTCCCAGGGTTCGGTCTTATCTGTGGTTTCAGGCATCCCCTTGGGGTCTTGGAATGTATCCCGCAGCTGGGCGGCGGGGCTAGAGCAGTCAGTTACACCTTGGCGCCTGGATGTTCCGAAGGCTGATCCTTCTGGACAGAAATGAAATTCCTCGTGTGCTCCCAGAGGCTGCCAGGGCTGTGGGGGAATTCTCTTGGGTTTCTGTTTCTGACCACATTTTCCACAGGCCTGGGGAGGCCTCAGGCTGTTCACCCCAGTAGCCACCTGAAGCCACTTACTGGCCTTTTTAGGAGGGGGTTGTCCTGAAGCTGGAGCCAGAGCCAGGGGTCGCACCCCTGTAGGGTGGGACAGGTGGGAGAGGAAGGCTCAGGGAGTATGTGTCTTAACATCAGGAGGATTGTTTGTCCACAATTGCCCGTCAGGCCAGGGTCCTTGGTTAGACCCAGATACACTGGTGCGGCAGCAGGATAGGGTGGAAAATCACGTGTTTTTGGATTCAGACAACTGTGGGTTCAAATCCCACCTTTACCTCTTTTTTTCCAGTGTGCTTGGGCGAGGCCCTTAACCTCTATGAACTTATGTTTTCTCATACACTTGTGAAAATGAAACAAAATTATACATGTTTCTCCATTCAGATCCTCAGGGGCTCCCTGTTAGCATCTCGTCAGCTCCAAACACCCTCTGGCAGGATCTTGGATCCTACTTAGCTTGGTCTCTGGCACTATCAGAAATTCAGCAAACACTCAGTCAACAAAAATTGGTCCACGAAGACGCGACACATACTAGAAGTTTTACAAAGGGAAACAGAGACTACAGCAGTTGTTTGATCCGTTCTCAACAATGTGGCCCTTTCTCTTCTCAGCTGTGGGACTTCCGGCGAGTTCTGAGTCTGCGATCGGGGGATAAAAATCGGGCTGTGTGGTGGGATTGTGTGGAGGACGAGAAAACAGAGCCGACATTTTTGCTCCTTTTGCAGCTATTATTCCAAAAAACCCAGGCATGTGCGATTGTGGCTAAAAAAATGCTGCAAAGCAGTTTCTGTGGATTCCCTGCACAAAATGGTCTTTAAGGTGCTTTAAAAATTAGCTGGGGCATCAGGACAAACGCTCTGCAGGGAGGGAGTCCAACCTGCGGCGTGTGGGCTGCACGTGGCCCAGGATGGCTGTGGAGGCGGCCCAACACAAAATCGTAAATTCTCTTAAAACATGATGAGATTTCTTTGTGATTGCATCCATAATGTGTTTAATGTGTGGCCCAAGACCACTCTTCTTCATCCAGTGTGACCCAGAGATGCCAAAAGTTTGGACGCCCCTGCAGTCCGCAGTGTGCTGCTCCCCGAAACCTTGGTAGAGGAAGACTCAAGGGAACCTGATACGTGGTGCTCGACTCTGATGGGCTCTGGGCTCTTCTCTTTAACTGCTCCCTTTCCGCCCAGCACACTCTCCGTGATGGCAGCTGGAGGCTTGATGGCTCGTGCTTTCAAGTCATCTGTGATGCTCTCTTTGACCCCATGCAGCTGGCCTCTCTTCAGGACCCTTGAATCTTCCTCCACCATGGTCTCAGGTCCAGCTAGTCCTCCGGGTTTCTGTCTAGTCCAGCTTGCCTTGCCTCCCCTCCCCCCCAAACACACATCTGGCCTGCTGCAAAGCTTGAGGCCAGCAGCTTTCAAAACTGACCATTCCAAAGTCACCTGGAGAAGCTTTAAAAAGAAAATATGATCCTGCAGCCCTAAGCCCCAAGATTCTGAGTCAGCTAGTCAGGGATGGAACCTCAGACAGCTGTGTTGGAAGATCTCCCCAGGTGATTCCAATTTGCAGTCTGGGCTAAGAACGCTGGTACAGGGCCCCCCCACGTTCAGCTGCAAAAGCAGGAGCCCAACAGCTCTTGTAACTTCACTTTGCTCACCTGCAGAGAGGAAAGCCCTCCTATCCGGCCAGGCCCAGCGCAGTAGGGTCCGATACTTCCCAGCTCCAGCCCAAACGCCTCCACCGCCATTAAAAAAAAACAACCATTTCCGTGTGTGATCATATGTGGCCTTTCATTGTATTTATTTGAACTCTTATCTTATGTTCTTCATGCAACAGGAATTTCTTGGGAAAGGATCAATAGCTTGTTTAACTTTGTACTTCCTATAATATTTAGTACAGGGCTCCTCACGTGGTAAATAGTCCATATACCGTGCCGGATTGATTTATAGTCATTTTGTGTGCTCTATAGGGTTTAGAATAGTTCTGAGAGCATAATAAACACTCAATAAACATTTCCCGATTGATTGATGAATGTATCCACCCAAAACCGATGGAGGAAAGGGGGACACAGAACCGTTCTTCACTCTTTATGGGCTGAATGGCCTTAGGTGGGCGATGTACTTATCCTGAGTGCCGTTGCCTCTGGGATGGATGCTTGCGAGAGCCTGTGGGAACACACACACACACACACACACACACACACACACACACAGCTCTTGGAAATGCAGAAACTGATCATCTGTCCAGATGATTCTATCACCGATTCTGTCACCTGGTAGAAGCTGAAATGCTAAATGAGAACAAGTTTAGATTTAGGTACATCATACTCAATGTAATAAGATAATTTCAAGTAAAGTTACTCTGGAAAATACTACTCACATGCAAGTTAGAACTAACCGATCGGGAGCGCAGATACCTGGGTCCTGGTCTCAAAGTTGCCACTTATCTGCTAGACAACTTGGCCATGCCCCTTAACGCCCCTGCACCTCACTTTCCTCTTCTGGAAAACAAAGCTTTGGATTAAATCCGCAATTCTTACTTCCAGAAGTGTACTCCAAAGAACACTGGTTTCTTGGAATATGAAAGATGTTAATAATTGTTCAAAAACAAGCAACCAACAAACGGCTTGAGGGAGAAGCAAAAGTTGTTTGGGAAATTTGGGTCAAGCCAAATGAAATAACTTTCGAGAGTTCTTGTAGCCTTCATTGTTGTTAACTGTGACTCACTGACAGGGTAGGGGCAGGTTTCCCCCAAACCCCTGGGCCCAGAAACACATTTTTCTCCCACGGAATACTTACTAATGAGCTCAGGAGTTTGCACACTGAGCCTCAGTACCAGTGACTGAGTGGGCCCTGCTGTCTTGCCAGGACAATAGCCCCGCCAGGCTCCCTTCCGTCACCAACTCTCTGTGAAGAACACTTGCCTGGGGTGCTTTTACCGTGGCTTCCCTGGCCTCAGAGTCTTACTTATTGGTCATCAACTTACCTCCTCCAGGAAGTCTTTCTACCCAGCTCCATCCCATAGCTATAGTCCCTGGCTTTGAACCTTTTAAGGCAACAGAGTAAAAAGAGGAAGGATTTTTGCCATTGGTCGGTAGGGTTTGAATCCTGGCTCCACCACTTGTGTGGGTGCCTGGACAAGCAACTTAGCTACTCAGAGTCTCTGTGCTTCTCTGAAATATCTGGAGACTACTCTGTGGATATTTGTGGTTTGTCTTGCACAGCATCCATTTATACTTTTTCCAGTAAAACATTAAACAAAATTTCCCTCTGGGGTTTATTCCAGGCATACTCAGCCCAGGGGTGGGTAGGTGTCCAGACCCAAGACAACCAGAACATCATATTCTCTGGACACAACAATGGGTTTGCACTCAGTCAGGCTTAATGATAGACGAGGATAACTTTGTTGGTATTTCTAGAAAAGAGATTCTTGCTCTTTTCCAAGGGATTTGAAGCTTAAGGAAGATAAGGCCTGATGATGATGCAGCCTTGTTACAGTTGTGAGGCAAGAGCCTTTCTCAGTCTAGAATTAACAAAGTGGAAGGTAGACTTAGTGGCTGGAATTTCCGCAGCCAGATGTGCCCTCGGGGATGGAATGTAGAAGACGCATGAGTCCCTGCTACCATGGAGCACCCTTCCCACTTTGGACCATTTCTTATCTTTTGAAAGTGAGAAACAGACTATTTATTACAGTTAAGCCACTGTTATTTTTTCCGCTCTTCACAACTGCACTTAATCCTAACTTTTAGTTTGAGTCAGATTTTCTGTTTTCTTTGCTTGCTTTTTAAACAGGTAGAGTCCTACGTGACATATTCGCCCACCTCCACGTAGGACTATGTTATAGACCGAATTGTGCCCCCCGCCACATTCGCACATTGGACTTCTGACCATATATAGAGATAGGTCTTTTAAATTAAAACGCCGTCTTCAGTGTGGGCCCTAATCCAATATGACTGGTATTTTTGTAAAAAGAGCAAATTTGCACACAGGGATGAGTGTGCACAGAGGAAAGAGCATATGAAAATCGGCAAAAAAGATGGCCACCCAGAAGCCAAGAAGAGAGGCCCCAGAATAAAACCAGCCGCCAACACCTTGATCGTAGACATCCAGCCTCCAGAACTGTGGAGAAATAACTTTCTGTTAAGCCAGCTGCTTTGTCTCGGTAGCCCAGGCAAATGTATATAGATTAACTGAAATAATGATACACACAGGGCGTCTAGCTCAGTGTCAGTACCAAGGGGCCCTCAGCGATGTTACACCCCTTTCTCATGTCCAGCACTGACTCACGCTGTTGGGAAAGCCTCTAGGAGGCAGCGTGCTCCATTTTCCTAACCAGATCTGTGAAGGCGCCACGGCACCTGACCGGGGACTATCCTGCATATTGGAACACTCCATAAAGGTGTATTGATTAATTAGGACTCCCTAGGCCATGCTCGGCAGGCAGAGATGGATTAAGTTGTTTACTAAAGCCTGCCCTAATGCACCAAAATCCTCTGGCAGGCTTTTGCTTTAAAGGGAGGAAAGGAGAAGGCAGATTTTACAGCTGGTTGGAATGTACTGGAAGAAGCTGTCAGGGGAAATAGTGGTGGAGAGGAAATTGACAGAGTGATGGCCGGACAGCCCTTTGCTATTAGTTTCCAACTACCAGTCATGTCTGTTTTAATCTGGAGGATGCTTTGGTAATGAATCGAGTGTGTGAACCTCAATAATGCGAAGTCAATGTTGTTATTAGCATCTGTGGCCATCATTACTTCACTTTGGTCAAACAGGGAGGTTCCCCACTCCCCTTTTTCCCTTCAGTAATAGGATGAAAATGTTCATGCTCTCTATCATTGTTGAGAACTGTACAGGAACGCTGGCCCTTCTGCCCCTTCAATCCATAGCAACAAACCTTGCCTTTAAAGACCTAATTTCAAAAACGGCGGCTAGACCTAGAAATCTATCCTTTTCGGCTCATGAGTGGCATGGCAGAGGTTATATCTTCACACCTGTAATTTTCCTCTGGGGAACGACTAGACCTTCGCTAACAAAGTATTGGTTAAATTTCACCTACTGGGAAAGAGAAAACTGACGAAAATGTGTCACCTTGCCTTGGGTGCAGGGCTGTAGAGTATTTTTTTCCCCAGAAGCTGGTAAAGATACGAAGATGTTATTGATCCTTTGCTCTGAGTAAATTGGTGGATGATATATTTGTCTGAATAATTAAGCAAATGTGAGAAACAAAAGCAAAAACCATTTTCTAGGGCTTGCTGAAGCTCTTCTTGTGATGAGAAGGAGAAAAGGGGAGATGAAGTTTCCAGAAAATTGCCTCTATTCTCCAGTTCACTTTGTGCAGGGGGACGGTCCCAACCCCAGAGGTCTAGCCTTTCTCAGGGATTGGCTCTTCTCACTGTTATCAGAAGAAGATTTTGGAGACCATCCCCTGTAAAACCATGCAATTGTATCCCAAGTGATGCCACAGAGGGTCCTTCAGGTGCATGAGGTCTAGTAAGCACGTTATAGGAATGATCCTGCATCCTTGGTGTTCCCGACTGACCTGACGCTTCTTATTTATTCATTTATTTATTTCAAATATCCTTGCATCTGATTCTGTCAGAAGAAATATTGTTCTGAAAGTATAGGGGTGGGCAAAAGTAGGTTTTCTGTTGTGAGTACACAAAACAAGGTCTATTCCTCTATCATCACTTATTAATTATTGTATTATGTATTGGCATTATTTGTCTTCCTATTATTTTTGTTATTATTTTGCAACCTGACTTATGACTTGTCTTTTAGGCGATGATGCCTGGTAGTTTAACCTACTTTTGTTCACCCCTGTATGTTGGTTATTATGCATTCCATGAAATGTTTTAGGGCTGAATGATTTTTTCCTTACCAATTATTTAGCATCAGATGGCATCAAATGTAAAGGTCCTATTTCAAAAGAAACTTTTGGAAAAATTTACCATTTTCCCTGCGCTTTGACCTTGACTATAGTCAGGAGTTAAATGCTAGTTTTCAGATGTTTAGCTTACTTTTCAGTCTATAGTTTACAAAGAGAGTCTGCATACAGCTCTCGGTGCTTGTACGTGTGCATATGTGTAGAAATAGGGGAGAGAAAGTCGATTTTTGACTCTTAGAGACACCTGTAGGTCTATTAACTTACCTGTTGTCAGCAAACCCTGAGGATCAGAGAGAGGCAGAGGTTCTAGTCCTCTCTGCCTGGGACATACAGGCATCCTTGGGCTTGTGTGCAGATCCACTGCTGGTGCCAGGTCTCAGGCTCAGGGTCTGCCCAGGCTCCTTCTTCACTAAGAATTCCCCTTCTCCGCACGTCCCCAGTGGCTGAAAGTCAGACTGGGCAGTGTGAGTGGGGAAGGGATTAGCATGGAGGCAGCAGCCAAGGTTCAGTGACGCGGATCTCTTCCAAAGATCATCAGCGCCCCTCTACTGAGTAGATAAGGATGTGTTATGTAAATGGGCCAAAAATGCCTCTTTGTATAGTGGCCGCTAGGTTGTTTGTTTGTTCGCTGAAGACTGAGACCCATTAGCTCAAAAGCCTGCCTGTGCCAAACTCAAACTTTTATATATCCAGTTATTTTAAAAATAGCAAGGATATTTTTAGTTATTTAGGGTGTGTCTGCTTTGCATATCGTGCAAGACCTCCTGAAGCATCTTCTGGCCATTCACTGATAAGATAGAGGCCAACCTGCCAGGGCCCTTTGGAATTCTTGGACGGAGAGCCTCCCTACCATCCTGCTGAACCTAGACATCACCTAAACATAGATGTCCCCTCCCTCCCAGGAGTTCCCCTGCCCTCTTTTCCTTCTGAGTAGCAGCCCCCTTTGGACAGTCTTATGCTGTGAGGGTTATCCCTTCTCATACAACCATGTCCAAGCGCCTGTCAATAAAGCTGTCACGCTCATGGTCATCTCTCTTTCTTCGATCAGCTCCCAGATTTCTTGAGTCCTCTGCAGTCTGCTACAGTCAAGGTCCCGTGCCTGTCAGCTGTCAGACCACACGGACCACGCCTCTGGTCCGAAGCACCGCCCACAGAAAGCATTTGTTGGCATTGTGTTTTCCCCGAATTGGAATGATGCTCTGTGGAGTCCTGCAAAACGTGTCCATTCTGTCATGTTTTTATTGCTTGAGTAACATGAAACTACATAGAGGTTTATTTTATTATTGCTCTGCAGTTATAGCTCAGCCGTTGGGCATGATGTATATAATAACAAAATGTTAAAAAAAAGAGTCGGATATTTCTTTTTGTAACAGAAGATACAAGGGAAAGAGTGGGATTGGTGGGGGAGAAAGAAAATGAGCAGTAGGAATAAAATTAGTATCTGATTATTTTATGTCTTTTGCCAATCTTTATAACTAGATTACAAACTTTTTGAGAGCATGAATAAATGTCTTATTCTTTTCCCATTACTGTCCTAGTATAATATTGGATTACAATTTGTTCTCAATGAATATTGTTGATGACTAAAAAGGTAGAGAAAGAGAAGATGCCTTGGGGAGAGAAGGGGTATGGGAAAATAAGCAGACAAGGGCTGAGACAGGAAGAGGGGCAACGGTAAAAGGAAGCATAGCCATGTGACCTTAGGCACATCTTTGACTACAGGTTAGGACCTGTAGGATGGGGACGAGATGGCATGGCCCTGTGGGGACGGAAGGACTAGTACTGGAACAAAGGTACATTTGTGTGTTTTCTCTTCTCCGCTGCCAAAACCACGAAGGTGCCTTCAGAAGAGTGGGTGGTACACGGGCATCTGGAATCACTTTGAAAGTCTCAGAAATTGAAGAGGAAGGTCTGAGAGCCCACTTTAGAAGATAAAAGAGCAACCTCTGTGTCGGTGGGAGATACTTAGCTAGGTTCTTTGTATTTTTAAGATTCAGAAGGCCAAGTCCAGACCTCTAGGCATGAATCCTAGGGTAGGAAAGGGGCCTCACGACTCAGTGTTGGCAGATCCTGGTCCAAACTTTACTTGCTGTCTGGGCCCACATTAAATAAAGCAAAACATTGAGAGTTAAACCTGGAGGGCCCAACACGGATGTTCCCTCAGTGGAGCTGAGCAGTGAGGGCCTGGGCGATGCTCCTAGGAAAAGCCGTGGTCCCCTGGAGATGGGAATCTCCATCTCCGAAGGACATTCTCTGCCAGTTTGAATTATCAAAGGGTGAGAAGAGTCTCAAAAGTGAGACTTCTTGCTAATAGGGCGTGGGGGTTGCAGCTTGAGGGACTGGTTAGAAAAACAACAGATGAGGGAATTTGCACTCGATATTTGTAGAGAATTTCTGACCATTTTTATTATGACTGAACATGCCTCCTGTGCATGATGAATCAAATGTGTATTCCAGGGCGAGATGAGAACAGGTAAGAAAAGGCTGAGGAGACGCCAAGGTTATTGGCTGGAAACATCCATTGTTCCGCATCATGTGGCATTGCTTGGGCGTTTGCCCCTGGTGAAGTCACATCACAGACCGCCACTTCCCTACTGGTTTCTACCACGTGTGGGCAGAACCAGAGGGTTACAAACATCTTCAGAGTTGCAAATCCTGGATGGAACCCCAGGCAACTGGTTGCAAAAAGTCAGGGGAAAAAAGAAAAGGAAACTGGAAAACTTCTCACAGCTCTTCTAGATTTCAATGCTCCCCATCATTTGCTGCCTCACTGTAAGAGGTGGAAGATTCCAGAACATTGTGGGGACACTTGTGAGACAATTATGTCACCTTAGCCTGGATAAGGGTGCATCTACCTGTGGACCCCCTTCAGCAGCATTTAATCAGAACTCTTTACCCCAGGCACCAACATACATTCTCTCTGTTTCTAAGTCCCTTTCCTTAAAAAAAATAATCTCTTCTAATATTGTTATAAGGAGCCTGGACAAACTATTTATTATTCTTTTTAAAACAAAGTTCCCTCCCCCATGATAGAAAATTGAAAAAAGTGGTGAAAAGTAGAAAGAATCAAAAAGTCACCCCTGATTCTACCACTGGGAGACAATCAAGCCACATTTGGCATATATGCATATCTGTATATGCATGTATAACATATATATTTGTTAAAATGTGTACATGATTGAGATCATGTGGAACTGAACAGATGAATACCTTTTTTGCTTTTTGGCTTAATATTTGACATAAGCATCTCCCCATATTACAAAAGAAATGCTTCATAAACATTTAAAATAGGAGAAGAACATTTTCTTTTGAATGCACCATGATGTGCTTATCCAACCTCCCATTCTGAAGCATTTCAGTTGTTTCCAGCTTCTTTGTTATTCCAAATAGTACTGCATTGAGCATCTTTTGCATGATTCTTGTCCCCCCCGTTTTTAGGCTGGATGGCTCGACTGGTAGGGATATTTTTGAGCTCTTCACGCGCATTGCCAAAACACTTTTCAAAAAGATTGTACCACTTACAGTCCACCGGCAGGGCTTCCTTTTCACTTGACCTCGTCAGCTCCAGGCAATCCTGTTTTTACGAAAATGACTAATTTTAGAGCTAACAATGCTGCATCTTATTACTTAAATTGTTGCCTATTTTTCTTTGCCTGCCATTCTATTTTTGTCTGTGACTTTTCCATGCACCTTTCCCCACTTACCTGTCGATCTATTTGCCAAAGCTGCATATATACTATTCATAATTTTTACATAGTGTTTACTGTAAACATTTCCTGTTTTTTGGTCCCGTTTTGCATGTATAAATTGTAAATTTATTATTTTACTTGTTAGAATGTCTTTTAGATAGAGATTAGATAAAATGCACCTAGATGTTTTTATGCCTTTGTTCTAATTACTTAAATTCTTATATTTAACTTTTCAATCTCTCTAGAACTAACTACTTTGAAATCTTTTTGAGATGAAGTACAGCTACTGAAAAGAGACTCTCCTCCTTCAGTCGCTCCTGAAAGACTGTAGGGATGGGCGTCTCTGAGGGGGGATGAGGTAGGGTAGTAAGCAGTTAGGAAAAATTCCTTCACAAGTGGAATAGGGAGACTGGGACAGACAGCTGAACTCCAGGGCTGAGCAATTTACAGCCAGACACCCAAGGCCACCTCCCTAGAGACAGAACATCGGGGCCCCAGTTGTGTTGCAGCGCCAGGCCCAGAAAAGCAGCAGACCCAGGTGGGTGACCACCAGGGCCAACTGCAGTGACTAGAGAGCCCCTGCCCTGGCACTGACCAGCCGGGGGAGACCATGACCCTGCAAAGGCACACCTGGAGAACTGATGAGTGTTCTACGGAAATCCTCCCGAGACCTCCCCTGTGTTTCCCACCTGCAAGTGTGATAAAAGCCTCCAGACAGGGGACCCAGTGTGTGCTGTCCCTCTGGGGAGCAGCCCGTGCCATTTCCCTGTCCCTCTTTCTCCCACTTCCTATCCCACAGGCAGGTGTCTTCTAACCTCCCAGGCAATGGGCAGCTGGCAGTTCTTTCCAGGCTCACCCCCAGAACCTGTCCCTAAAGCCCCCTTTTCTCTGACTCCCCAGTGAGCTCAGGCAGCCCAGCCTGGGCCCTCCTGTTGCTTCTTTTATGCTGAGCCCTTCCTCATTTCACTGTCCTCGGCTTAAATAAATGTATCCCCATAGTAAAAAACCAACCAACACCCCCCCTGCAAAAAAAACCTAGACAACAAACAAACAAAACCCTTCAATTGCTGCTTGTTACAGCTTTTTTGACCGAAAACCATCTTCATTTCTCTACTGATTTGTAATAACTCTTTTATTAGGTACTGAAATTTCACATATATTAGTATTTGGCTGAAGGCAAATATGTGTGATATTTTATTAATTGTTTTAAAACATGACAGAGCTACACCCTGAAATTACTTTTGTGTTTTTTTAAAAAATGTGATTATTCTCAGATGTTTATCCTTCACATTAAGCTTTAGAATTAAAAGGTTAAAATAAAATGTCCTGGTGGAATTTCCGTTGATATCATTGTGGAAATAAACCAAAAAACCAACCCAATGAGAATAAACAAAGGCTATTTATTCCGCGTTCCCCAGGGCCAGGGAGCTGGCCACCATCTCCTGCGCGTAGTGGGGAGAGGCTCAAGCCTGACAGGAGGGGGTGGGGTGGGGGGACGAGGGGGGCTTTACCACGGGACAAAGGGACGGACCCAGGGGCCCGGATGGAAGCTGCTGGCCTGGGGAAGCTGGGGGCGGCTGAAGTGGAAGTGGGGCATCTTGTGTGATTGGGTTAGGGATGCATATTTCACTTTCTCCGGTTGGCTCCAGGTTGTAAGTGGGGACCAAAATTGGGGAAGCTGTCAGTTATTAATCAAGCCCTGGCCATTTTGGGCTGATTTCTGACTTACAGCAGGCTGGCTCCCTGGGCTGTCGAGCGTAGACTGGGGGTGGGCTTCCGAGGCAGGAGGCGGTAGGCTGTCAGAGTTCTGTTTTTGTACAAGGTCTGGCTGTTTTTTGTTTGCATATTCAGTCTTTCATATTAAAACCATAAATTAATGCAAGAGTTGGTAGCTTAATAGTATTCACTATTTTAAAAAAAGATAACTCAATTTATTCGTATATTTCAGAAGGTTCTGAATTTACTTCTTAGGGATCATTTGTATTGCCCTCAGAGTTATTTTAGTTTTTATTAATTTATTTTCTCATGGCAAGTGTTTATTGTCGCTCAGTGTGGCGAGCATCGTCATTGGCGTCTGGAGGTGGCGTGCCTGGGTGAAGGCGTTGGGCGGTCTCCCCAGGGAACGTGACCTTGTGACAAGTTGCTGACCTTCCTAAGCAGCAAAAAGAGGACAGTGAATTCTAGGAAGGGGTAATATTTCTTCCTTAATCTAAGACATTTATTTTGGGCTTTCTCCTATCTCAATGTCAGGTAATAACATAGATAATATTAGCTCACTGACTACAAAGAATGTCTATGGAGATTCTGAGCCAAAGCCCACTATTCAATAATTACAGAGCAAAACAGCTGTACCATTTAAAAGCACGTGACTGACCTTATTTTTCTTTGACACTGATCACTAGGGAACTTAGACCTAAAATTTATCGATTTTGGACATGTAAGTGATGTGGTTACATAAGGTGGAGTGGACTAGGATTCCTGAGTCCTCTATTCCTTTCCTAAGTTTGTTGCTGACTGTCATTTCGAGACAATTTCTAAGGTCCCTTCCAGTTCTAGATGCTGTGACCATAATTAGACAGAACGCATATCAATAGCTACTTTTCTCCTCTGCAGAAATCTGATTCGTTCAAATTTTCAACTTCTACTTATTTAAATTCCAATCAAGCCCATAGCCCCTGAACTAGGTATCATATGCCAGGAAAAAAAAAATAAAGACTTACGGTATTCTTGAAGTGATACAGTACCCAAATGATAGATTACTGGAGAGGGCAGACTCACTGTATTCAAACCCCACCACTACCACATTCCAGTACCTCTGCAACTTTGGGCAAGTTCCTTAGCCTCTCTGGAACTCAGTTTCCTTATCAGCAAAATGGAAACACCATCAGCCCTGTCTCACGGGGTTGTTATAGTGGTTAAATGCATTCATAATTGTAAAGGTCTTAGAATCATGTTGTTCAGCATCATATTCGAGGAACTTGCAAACATTTCAATGGTTCTAATTTAATATCAAAGTTTTATAAATGGATTACTTATAGTAATTATCTTGTAATAATCACTGCCACACTGTGAGTGCTTTTAAAGCTATTTTTAGATATGTAGTTTTTGTAAGCTTTTGTGCATGGACTATTGTTCTATATTTTAAATTATTAATATATGGTACAAAACAAAACTAATTACATCTTAAAACATTTCCCTGGTATTTAGATAGTTTCCCAAACTCAATTTCCCTTTTACAAATACTAACATCTCTTATTTTTATTTCCGATTTTATTGCATTGTGAGGAGTTTCCATACACTGTTAATTCCAATGGCTATGGTGGGAATTCTTATTTTGGTCTCAATTTTAAATGGGGACAGTTCAGGAGCTCTATTTTACTGTTTAGTGTGATAATAAATGTTTGAGAAACTCATCATATCCAGGGTAACGAAAGCTCTAAATAAAGTATGCTTTCATTTTCAGTTTTAAATAATCTTTTGGATTCACTATGAAATTTTGTTGAATATCTTTTCAGACTCTCCCGATAAGAACGTATGTTTTGAATTTACTGCAATGATGTGAGCTCCTATATGACTAGATGATTTTTTTCTACTAGTAGATTTTGAATACTTATGCTACTCACCTAAAAGTTGGCTTTGGGAAATTATTATCTTAATGTCGACTAGTATTTTAGCTAGACTTTTAACATCTGTATGTGAGAGCTGTTGCTCATTGTGTCCACCCTTCTCAGGTCTGTTCCTACGTGAGAACTCACAACACTCAGCACGCACTCATGCTATGAAATGTTACAGTGAAATAATGCAGAGTAAAACTGGAAAAGGGAGAAGAGCACGGGGGCGGGGGGTGGGGGATGTGCAGGGAAATCAGGCACGAGCTTCCAGGAGTTCTCTCCCAGCGGAGTCATGTGGAACGCACCTAATCCCCCAAGCAAGTGTGTGTCACAACGTGTGAGAAGTGCCGTCTACCAGGGAAGCTCTTTAGAGACTCAGTGTCTGGGGCTTTTATTAGAGGCTGGTCACGTAGGCAGCCTCTGCTAGGTAGGCACCAGAATGCCAGACTGCCAGAGGGGAAGCTGGTCTTCAGTGTGGAGCATATTGTTGGCACAAACAGTTTAGGCACAGTGGGCCACTCTCAGCAAGGGTGTCAGACTCATTTTCACTGGGCACCACATCAGCCTCATGGTTGCCTTCAAAGGGCCCAATGTAATTTTAGGGCTGTATAAATGGAACTACTCCTTAACCAGGGGCAAGGAGCTTGGCGCTGCCACCAGGTAGAAACAAGGTGCCGGGCCGGATAAAACAAGGCGGAGGACTGGTTTTGGCCCTTGGGCCTTGTGCATGCTACTCGTGAATTAGAGGGTTGGGAACTCACCTGAATTTTAAGCTCGCAGATGCCAGCCATGGCCAATCTTGTGAGTGGTTCTTTCTGGGAGTCACTGGTCGGTCTAGCATGTTAATGCTTCTCTGCACACCTCTATTTGTGGTATGCATGCATGTTCCATTTTGCCATGGTTTGGTATCACCGTTAAAATGATTGTATAAAAGAAGTTGGGCAGGGTCTTGTTTTTGTTTTCCCCATTTTTTTTTGTATAATGAAACAGTTTTTACAGAATGGGATTTTCTGTTCTTTGACAATTTATAAGAGCTTACCTATAAAATTACATGGCTCCAGAATTTTTGCGGGGGATAACTAAAAATTAACTTACTACTTCTTGAGTCAATTTGTTATTCCTCACCCATTTCTGCCCCTGCCAGAGTTATCCATTTCACTGAGATCTGCTAATCTATTTACACACCTGGTAAATTTTTCACTTATAATTTAAAAATCTCTGCATTTATTCCTCTATCATCTTTCATTCCTAAATGTATTTATTTATGATTTTACTTTCTGTTTTTATTGATTAGCTTATCCAGAGATTTGTTTGTTTTATTGAATTTTCAAAGAACCAGTCCGTGGGATCATCTATCAATTTTGCTTTTCTATTTTTTAATTCGTTTATGTATTTATTTATCTTCATTTTCTTCTCCCTTTGCCTAAGTTACCTTTTGTCATTTTTTCTTACTTTCTTGAGTAAAAAAAAACTTTATCTTACTTTCTTTTAACATAGTACCAAATATCTGAAGCTACATATTACAAAAATACTGCTTTAGCCACATCTTGTACATATATATATATTATTATCTGCTGTTGTACTTGTAATTTCTACTTGACCTTATCATTATTTAGAAGAGACATTTCTCTTTTTAATTCCCAAGGATTTGGAGAGGTTTCTTTTTAGTTTGTTTATTTAAGCATTTGTTCTGAACTTCTAGGTTTATCCTGTTGTGTTCAGAGAATCTGGCCTGAATAAGTTCTAATTTTTAGAATGTATTAAGGACATTTTAGTACCATGCTTAAAGAGAAGGTATGTTCTCTGAAAGGCAGAGTACATATACACACACACACACGACACTTTAACCTTATAAATTCAAGAAATCCTTTTTCTGTGTTTTATTTTTTGATTACTTGACCTACCATAGATTGATAATAATATGATGAAGCCTTCCACTCTAAGTATGTGTCAGAGGAAGCATGATGTGTTAAGAACTTGGAATGAGAAAGACCTGTTTTCAAGTCTTAGATCCATTACTCACTAGCAATGTGTCTTAGATTGCGTTTCCCAGAAGCACAGCCTGAGACAAGGGTTTGAGTAAAAGTGGGATGGGAAGTGCTGAGAATTCTGGGAAGGGAGTAAAGAAATGAACTGGGGAAGGAAGACAGCAACAATCTGGTAAAAACGGGTTGTCGTAGTACTTGTTCTTTTATCTTTTTGTTTGATTACTTATTTCCCCCATTTTAAACTGAGGTATAATAGATGGATTATATATATGAAAACCATATATACCACATATATATGAAAGCCATCTATCTTCAATGTACAGTTTGATGAAGTTTTAGAAATGGATGCATCCCTGTAATCTGTAGCCCTGTTAAGGGGTAGAACATTTCTCTCACCCCAGAAACCCCATTCCCAGTGAATAGCATGCTCCTCTAGAGGCAGTTATTGCTCTGATTTCCACGCCTAATGAAAATTTCAGCCTTTCTACAACTTTGTATCAGTGGAATTCTACAGGGCGAACTCTGTCTAGCTTCTGTCACTCAGCATGTCAGTGAGATTCAGCCATGATTTTGCAAGTATCTACAGCTCCTTCTTATTGCCCAGTAGACTTCCACAGACTCAGGAGTGGCCTCAGTTCATTCACTGGCTCAGCTTCTCCCTCTGGTTCTCCGTGTCCCCCAGTGCGTACAAGCGGGGAGTCTAGCAGGTGGCGGCGGCTTGCCGAAGCCCCTCGTGGGTTTGAGGAACTGTGTTTGGTATTATCATCCGCACTAAGATTTTCCAACTTGGCAAGCTCAAGACGGGTTGGCGGTTATGGCAGCCAAGCCATACTCGCTTCCCCACACCCTGGATCTGACAGTCAGGTGAAGGCAAGAGAACCGAAGACAGACTCGGCAGCTCCCGCGCGGGAGCTGTCCCCGAGGGCCACGAGGGAGCGGGTGGAGCAGCCGTGGGCTGGATGCTGTCGGGGAGCAGCTGGTTGCGTCTACCAGCTTCTTGCAGCTGCTTGTGATACGTCAAATGAATTTTTGTTTTTATGTGTTAATGTACTCGGAGCTATTTTACAGTGTGTTTGACATTTTACAGTAGGGTAAAGTATGTACATGCCTAATTAAAACAGATGTGCATTTTATAAAATAATTACTGGATACGCTGAAGAAAATGGCTAATTATATATACAGCATAAACACCTAAACATGTGCTCTAAATTTGTGCCTGAAAAATACTGGAATGTGAGTGTCATTGGCTGGAGTCTCTTTTTGTGCCCAGGCTCAGTCGTTCCCTACATTTTCCTGGATTTGGGATCCACTGGCATTAGGATTTGGTGCCTACATTTTTTATCCCCCCTTCCCCATCCGCCACCCTCCCTACCTTGTCTTTAGTTCCTATCCTGGAATGAAGATGAGTCATTCTCTCTTCTTTGTAAAGAGGTGGAGTTAATATAACAAAAATATAAAAAATGACCATGGTGTTACCATGAGCCAGTTGCGGTGCCTCACACCTACAACACATTGCGTTATCTAATCTAATCTTCGCAGTAGTTCCACGAGGCAGCTGTTACTGCTCTTTCCCCTTTACAAAGGGAGAAAGTGAGGCTCAGAGAGACTAGCAACTTACCATGATCTCTAAGCATGGCCATGCAAGACGCGGGACTCCGACCGAGGGCCGACTCCAGAGCCCGCTCTCCTTAGCTGCTGCCCTAACCTGCCTCCACAAGAATGTCTTTCTGTCCAGCCCTTTCTATGCTTTATGATGGGAAGTATTGCCGGGACGAGGAACTCACCTTCAATGCCTCGGCCACTTTTTTATGCATGTCATGACAGTCCTGAGCAGACTTCTTCAACAGAAAGTCTTCACGGCCTTTACTCTAGGTACACAGGGTAGGGGTGATGTGCAAGGGCGTGGTGAGTCTGCCCCGAGTCCCCATGGACCTTGGGGGGTGCTGGCATGTGGGGGGCCAGGTGTTGGCATGCTGGGAACTGGGTGAATATGTTGGTGTTAGGCTTTCGAAGGCAGAGTTGGATGCCTTTGCTTGCTAGAGGTGGTAGGGTAAAAAGTGTTTTGGAGGCAACATGAAAGTATGCAGAAAATATTGAGAAATCATTTAAATATCAAACAAAGGTTTTGTTTCTCAAGGTTGTGTCAAATGGACTTGGCCTTTCTATAGACAACCGAGCTTGCTTGGGGTATGGAGAAGACTGAAACACTTAGTCATCAGATCCACTCATGGGAAGGGAGACACGGTCTGTTTACGGATATTTTGGAGAAATGGGTTGTCCTGCTCTCTGTAACCACGTATGACCTATAAGGATTCTGAAAATGGAGATGATTCAGGCAGTGCCTAGGGTCACAATAGGAGTATCGCATGTCCGTGAGTATGGAACGTATGGCTAGAGACATCGGCTCTTCCGTCCACTTGCCGTGCAACCTCCAGCCGGTGGTCAGTTTCTTTATCTCTAACATGAGAATAATAAGGGTACATACCACATAGGATCGTTGTGATGTTTACATGAAATGATCTATGAAAGGCAGTTAGCACAGTGCCTGGCCACAGTGAGCACACAACAGACATTACATTATTATCATCATCAGCAGCAGCATCCCCATCACCATTAGTTTGCTGATCTGTAGCTATTCATTTTGGAAGATAAAGGGAAGAGGACACATTAAATCAATTTTAGAGCACCAGATTATAACCTTAGGTAAGCCACATCTAGTCTCTCTTGACTGTGGTGTTTTCATCTATAAAAGAAAATGGTGAAGTGAAGGGACCTTGCAGGCCACCCTGGCTCTGAGAGTCTGTGACTCGAGGTTACACATCCCCTGACCCTTGGCTTTCTCACTTCCTTTCTAAGCTTTTGGAAACCATGTACACTTAGAAAAAGCCCATGTGGAGGGAAAGACTCATTGTTGGTGTGACAGGGAATGCTGAGCGGAGCTGTGATGGAACAGTCTTACTGGAAACTCTGAGCTGTTTTTCTTCCTTCCCTTTAAATTATTTCTACCTGATAGTTGTACTTGTCAGTCAAGGAGAATGGAGGTGGGTGACCCTAGAAACCTCCCCTGGGTGCTGTGGTGAGCAGCCTGGCCAAGCAGGAGAAGGCCTGAGCTCTGTAAGCCTCCAGGGTCTGGAAGTCCTTGCTGGTTCTAACAACGGCCCATCGGCAAGTGTTCACAGGTAGCCACGTGACGGCA
>PVKM010026648.1:0-19193 GCA_004027735.1 Carollia perspicillata | reverse complement strand
CTTCCATGATCCTGCACTTGTTTGATTTTCATCTTACTTTATAGGCTAAACAGTTTCATCTCATTTTCTGGATCCTCATCCTCTACTGTACTCTAGATTTTAGTGCCTGGGGATTTGTCTTTGGCTGTCTTCTCCATATTCCCAGCTTTTAACTTCAAATTACACTAAATTATCACCCATGCTGATCCCAGGATACTCTATCAAATGCAGTCCAATCATGTTATTACTTTGCTTAAATTTCTTAAGAGATCCCCTGCTGCCTCTGAAGTCCCCCAACCCCTGCATGGATCTCAGCTGCTGCCTCTTCTCTAAAGGACCCTGAAGACCATCTCTCTAGCAGGCTGGGCCTTTGCTTAAGACTGTTCCCTCTGTTCAGTTTTGTCTCCCTCACCCCTTAACTGCCTGGTCAATTTTTTTAAAAGGTGCTTTACATGTCCTCTTTTCAGGAAGGTCACACCTGACACCTTCAGGCAAAAGTAAGCAATTCCTTCTCTGTGTTCTAGCAGTTTATTAACTACATTATGCTTATTGATTCATTTATCCAACAAATATTTAGTTATTGCCTGCTACATCCTAGAAGCTGTTCCAGGCATTGGGGCTAGAATCGTAAACCAGACAGACAGGGTTCTTATTTTTTAAGGAGCCTACAGTCCAGAGGGCTGGAGAGAGAAAAGAAATAAACAAACAATATTATTTTAGATACTGTGGTAATGGGATGGAGGGGCGGTGGGGAGAAAGTGGGTATGGGCATGACTTCAGATTGAGTGAGATGCTGTTTGAGTTGAGACCTGAAAGATCAGAAGGTACCAGCCCTGCAGCAGTCTGAAAGAAGAACGTCCTAGGCAGCAGGAGCAGTGAATACAAAGGCCCTGGAGCTAAAATGAATTTATCATGTGTGAGGGACAGAAGGAAGGCCAGTGAGTCAGGAGCATCATGAGCTGCAGGAAGAGGCGCTGTGTAAATAAAATCTGAGACATGGACAGGGCCGGATCATGTAGGGCTTTATGGGTAAGATTTGTTGATTTTCAGTGTAGTGGGAACCATTGGGAGATTTTACACGAGAGAGGGACAGATCTGATTTCTGTCTGGAATGGTCACTGGAGGGTATGAGGAGAATTACAGGGGGACAGAGGAGAGCGGAGACCAGGTAGGAGTGGTTGCTGCAAGTGGAACATGTTGGTAGCTTGGATTCTGTGGTATTTGCAATGTGCATGGAAAGAAGTGGAGTGACTTAGGATGTATTTTCAAGGGAGGCTGCCAGGGCTGGCTGATGGATTAGATGTGTTGGCTTTAAGGAGAGATAGAATCAAGAAAAGGACCCCTTGGCTTTTCTTGAGGAACTGCCACGTAGATGACTAGAGTGGTAACAGCAATGAGAAAGCTCTTTGGGGGAGGAATCAGAAATTACCTTTCAGATATTTTAAGTTGGACATGCCTTTTGAGACTGCCAAGTGTGAATGGCAGGAAGTGAGTTGGACAGGTGGCTCTGAAGGTCAGGGATTGTCTTAGTTTGTTGGGGCTGCTATAACCAATGATCGGAGACTGGGTAGCTTACACAAGGAACATTTATTTCTCATTGTTCTGGAGGTGGGAAGTCTGAGATCAGGGTGCAGCTCGGCTGGGTTCAAGGGGGGAACTTCTTCCAGACTGTGTGGCAAGTAGAGGGTGAGGGGTACCTCTGGTGTGTATTTCATAAAGGGACACCTTCAAGACCTAGTTACCTCTTAAAGGCCTCTGCTCCTAATACCGTCACATTGGGATTAGATTTCAGTACACGATATTTGGCAGGACACAACATGGAGTTCATAACAGGGATGGAGATAGATAATTTTGAGAGTCAGCAACTTACTGATTGTGTTTTAAAGCACTGAGACTGGATAAAATAACAGAGTTTGAGTGTACATGGAGAGAGAAGAGAGGTGAGAGCAGGGTTTGGACATCATAGCATGTAGAGATTGAGGGGTAGGGGTATAAGAGGGAGTCATAGAAGACAGTAGACAGAGAGAGTATCAGTTGTGTCATGCTGCTTGGAGTTCGAATATGCTGAAGGCAGAGATGCGGTGGCTGGATTTGACCCCCTGGAGGTCACTGTGACTGTGGTGAGGGCACCTTTAGGGCATTCCGGTGGTCAGAAGGTGGACCTTAGCTCATGACTTTAATTAACTGCGTATGTTATCTGTCACCTCTCGAGCATGTGCTAGTCCTATTTCTCGGGCTTAGTATATACTAGATGGTGATGAAATGTTTGCCTACAAGTTTGCTTTTTATGAGGTAGTTTAAAGGATAATGTACTTTTTTACCCTCATTTGGAATGCTTTTAGGTCACTGAGCCTTCCCACCATTTTGTATCCGTTCAAGCAGTGTAGTCATGTGAATAATGACTTAAGGGAAACATAATGAGAGCAGCAAATCCATTGTAACAGAGGCTCACTGTGCATCCTGAAGCCATCATGCTGTGGAGAACCAGGGCCTTGCGTTGGGCTCCGAAGGCCTGCCGCCAGCTCTGGCCACACTGCTCAGCCCTGCTACAGGTGTTGGCGGCGAGGCCCCCATGCCCTCTGGATTGCAGTTTCTCAGCCGTCGTATGTGGATAATATTAACAAACTCATCTCACAGGATTTTTGTGAACAGCAAATGCATTAATGCACGAAGTAAAATAGCTCTGTAAGAGCTGTTTTTGTAAAAAATAATTGGTTTATCCATTTTATTACAGATTTATAAAGTAGATTAGAGCACAATGTCATGAAATTCATATTTAGGCAGTGGGGTATGAATGGCAAGTTTAGGGAGAACAGAGATTGCTGGAAAATGTGATACTTTTCTAGAAATATATAGGAAATTAATTTCTTTTGGCTTTGTTCCCTTATCTTTCTCAGATAAATTTAATTATCCTCTTAGGACCAAAGAATAGACTTTTACTTTAAGATCAAGTAATCAAATGTAGCTAGTGGTCTGTTTATCCCAGTGTTGCATATATCTGAAAGAATAAAATGTAGTTAGTTTTGCTACATTTGCTACATTTGTAGTTAGTTTTGCTACATTTGCTACATAAAATGTAGTTAGTTTTGTGTTTCTTTCTTTCTTTCCTGTTTTTTAAGTGAATATATTAACTTGACATATTTGTCCCCATGGTGAATACCCATTTCATTTTACTTCTAGGGTAAAAATCATGGTAAGAAACTCAGAAACTACTATGCAGCGAACAGCTGTCCTCCTCCTGCCAGAATGAGCAACACGGTAGAACCTGTGGCCACTCCAGCCGTTCCTGTCCCTCCGCAGGTGAGACGTGTCTCAGGGTGAAAGCTGTCCTGTGCACAAGTGGTCACGGGTGTACTTATCACCCCTGTGCCCATCAAGGCGCAGTTGGGCAGATATTCCCGAAAGGTCCCACTTGGTGCTCTTAAAACTCCTTGAACTATAGGGCTGGATTTAACGCATGCCAAAATCCACAAACCTTCAGATTTCTCATTGGCTTTGGTTGTGATGCATGAAATGATGAAACATTTATTGTTTCATGAGTCTTTCGCTATGCATTTCTCAAAATTCTGGCTTAAATGGCCCTCAAGTGTCTTGGGCTAAGCTAGAATAAAAACCAACTAACCCTGAATAGAACAAGAGATTTTAAAACATTTATATCTTTATTGCAGTTAATGCCATTATTTTATATTTTGCCTTCCATTAAGATCAGTTTATTGAGATTGCTAACCCCTATCCTTTTTTTTAACTTTTGTGCAGAGAGCCTATATAAACTCTCTCTGGTTAAAAGTGGAGGTCCTTTCACTATTTGAAGGATAGAGCACGTGTTTCGAGCAAGATATTTCTCTTCTCGAATAACCTCTGACATATGGATTCTACTCCTTAACCTGCCTTTGAAGTGTTATTTGTCCTTAGAACAGTACAGTGGTCATAGATAATAGCTCGAATTGAGTACTTACTATGCCAGGTACTCTGCAAGCACTTTCCATGCATTATTTCATTCAGGGCTGGGATTAGGGTCAGGAGAGGGATACACTCCACTTGTGCCCACAGTATAAGGGGGAGGAAAAAATACTCAGTAGTCAAGATAAATATTTAAAATATTCAGAATTAGTATTAACAATTCAATGGTGAACAAAAGGTCAAAACTTAAAGACAGGGTGAGTATAATTTTCCTTATGCCTCAGGCAGCAATATGGCACAGTTACTGATCCTGTCTTTATTTAAAATTTTAATATTTTGTTCCTCATTGATTTTTTTTTGTATTAGGTTTGATGATCTAGTTTATTAAACTATTTTGTTAAAATATTATTTCTCTTGATTGCTGGGTGTTTTGATGCTCCCTTAAATTTCATGCTCATAGCAAGTGCCTGCCTTGCCTCTTTGTAGACCTGGGCGCTGATGTCACATGTGCTTGCAGTAACTTAGACGTACTGGCCTTATTACTTGAAGTGTAGGCCATGGCCAGCGACATCCATCTCACCTGGAAGTTTATTAGGAGTTCCGGCAAGCTCAGTACAGTAACTTGTCCACGGCATTACATGTGGTGGGGCAAGAGTTGTTTTTGATCTTAGACCTCTACTCATAACCACCATGGCATAAATTTTATTTTTCTGAATGTTAGTTTCCAGTACTTAAGGTATGGATAGAAATACCGCCTATTCCTCCATCTGCAAGAATTTGTGGGGGTAAATGAGATATGTTAAACACAGAATGAGAGGGCAGGAAAATTACTGGGATGATCTTCAGGCAGTGGAGTTGTCACAGGACTAATTCCTGAAGGCCGCCCTAGAACTGGGTGGCTGCTCCCTGTTGGGGACTGTTTTCAGCCAGCTCCGCCCTTCTGGGCAAACAGCCTTAGCTTCTTTCACAGCACAGCCCTTTGTGATTCTTGAAGACAGCTATCCTGTCTCCAGAAATCTTCCCTTCCAGGTGAAAGGAACAGTGCTGTTTCTTTCAGCTGGTCCTGATATGATATGCTATGCTTTCCAGACTCTTGTATATTTTATTCTCCTCCAGACAAAACCTAGTTTGTTGTTTTTAACCCAAAAACATTTGAGCGGACACTGTCTTTTGGGCACAATGTTAGGTTTCCCTTAACTCGTTGTTTCCCAACCTGAATGTAAGTGTCTGGATCTGCTGGTTATTTCCCCATTATATTGTATTATAATTATACTATATTATTATAATATAATTATAATAATATTATATAATTACAGTTATATCTGTAGCTAGTTTGTGGACTCTTTGAGCAGAGGCTCATTTTTTAAATATATGTCTGTACACAGCTTCTGCATTAAGTGGCAAGCCTTATTAATAGTATGTGTTCAGTAAATGCTTGTAAATGCTTGTTGATGGATTCTGGGCCCACTTTACTTTTTCTGACAATGCGACTCTAGGCTTTACCTATACTGTCCTGAATCTTCCATGCTGGATTTTTAAGTTTTTTTTTTTTTAAATTCATCATTGGAGATAGCAATGAGCCATTTGTTATTTTGGTGCACTGGTTATTGTCCTGCAAAACCATGATTAAGTCACAAAGTGCCTTAGAAGGAACTTTGAGGAAAAGAAGGGAATAAGCTCCAGGTGTTTTTTTAAGCTTGTTTCCTACGTCTTTGTTGTCAGACGGGCTCCTTTAAGCCAGGAGGCAGAGTGATCCTGGCCACAGAGAACGATTACTGCAAGCTCTGCGATGCCTCCTTCAGTTCTCCAGCGGTGGCTCAGGCTCACTATCAAGGGAAGAATCATGCCAAGAGGCTGCGGCTGGCGGAAGCTCAGAGCAACTCATTCTCGTAGGTATTGCCTTTTTTCCTGAGGCCAGAGTGTTGTGTGAGACTGACTGTAGAGAGAAAGAGCTGAAATGGATCCTGGTTTAGACGTCTCACTCTTTTAAACTTTCTTTTCTCCAGGGAATCCTCAGAGGCAGGTCAGCGGCGGACCCGGAAAGAAGGGAATGAATATAAAATGATGCCTAATAGGAGAAATATGTATACAGTACAGAATAATTCAGGTATCCACTGGATTTCCACATACCTTGGCTACATTCTACAAATGATCTCCTTTACTTTTATTTCTTTTAATGGTAATAGATAACCCTGAGAATTTGGGGGTAAGCTGTTGTTTTGTTTGAATTGGTCTAGTGGCTTTTCAAGCTGGTATTTATTTCAAGTTTCGTTTAGTTATTTATTTTCTATTTAGTATATTATTCATTTTGCCTTTAAACTATAGTTTTATGTTTTAAGATCTTTTTATCATAGTTCCTTTATATTTCTTCTGGTATTTGCCAGCTGAGAAATGTAACATTCATTATAAAACATGCACTCTTTAGTTTGAAGTTGTACCATGCTAATTCCATATTCATTGGAAAAAAACATGGTAGCAGTGGTGTTAAACCAGGGTAGTGAACCAGAAGGGGAGTTTTTGTGAAATGCACATGCCTAACCAGGACTTAGAGATTTTCAGTCAGTAAATTTGGAGTAGGACCCAGACACACATGTGTTTTGAAAATGCTTCAGTGATTCTGATATACACCTTCAGGTCAACTAGCTTATAGGAATGTTTCCTGCCTTTTCTGATTATCTTCAGGATGGAAAATAGGACTGAGTAGCCCCTCATCATCCTCTTACCCCATCCCCCACTGCGTACACATACCAGCACAGGTCATTCATATGAACAATAAAAGGTCATTCCTGTGAACAAAAAACCAGCCCTGGCTGGTGTGCCTCAGTGGATTGAGTGCCAGCCTGTGAACCAAAAGGTCACTGGTTCAATTCCCAGTCAGGGCACGTGCCTAGGTTGCAGGCTGGGTCCCATGAGAGGCAATCCACAACCACACATTGATGTTTCTCTCCCTCTCTTTCTCCCTCCCTTCCCCTCTCTCTAAAAATAAATAAATCTAAAGTTAATTGGAAAGGTAAGAGTAGCATAGAAAATAGGGAACATATAGAAACAGTAAGGTAATGTAGTTAATAAAAGCCTGAACATATAGTTAATAAAAGCCTGAACATATATCAGTAATTACAACAAATATAAATTTACTAAATTACCACTAAAAAGACAGAGGCTTTAAGAATAGATTAAAAAATGAGCTGAGAGGAAGGAAGTTGAGATAGTTGTATTAATATTAGATAAAATAAACTTTAGGTCAGAAGGCTGTTTAGGTGATGTTCTCTGATCAGAGGACAACTACATGAGAGGTCAATAACAAAAATATTTTAAAAAACACAAGATTTTCAGCTGTTTGGAAATTTTAAAAGATTTTTAAATAACTATGGGTCAAAGAAGAAATTATATGGGATATTAAAAACTCTTAGAACCAAACAGTAATAAAAATGTATTAAATTTATAGGATGTAGTACAAGTAATACTTTGAGAAAAGCTTGAATATTTATTATATTAGAAAAGAAAAGCATAAAATTAATAAATAGGTGGCCTAACTTAAGTCAATCATATAAAAAGAAAATAAAATTATCAATAATTCCACCGACATTTTTATATATGTCATTCCACTCTTCATACTGCTTCTTTAAAATAGAATTGTGATAATATTTTGTGCTATTCTTGTTTCACTTAATAGCATATTATAATCACATTTCATGGAATCATAGTGTTTTCGTTATTTTTAGTGACTGCATGGTTTTCTGTTATAGTCCTTAGCCTGATTTTTCAAGTTGTGCTTTTGGAACCCTCCTTTTTCCCTACACTCTCCCAGAAAAAGCCTTTTATAAATGCTGATGAAATAAATGTCCTTGTTGATAAATCTTTATGCAAACGTTCTTAATATTTTTCTTAGGATACTTCTTAGAAATAGAATTTTTGGATTAAAGAATTAGGATAATTGTAAAATTTCATATAATGCTGGGAAACTAAATGACTTTAAAACAGTGTTTACATTTTAGAGACATTGTTATTTAGAGTTTGGGTTTGGCTCTATAGTAATCTTTGTGACAGTAGTTGGAAGAATCATACTAGTTTTTAGATTGAGCCTTTATAAAATTATAATTTTAAAAGTCCATTAACTTCACACATTCATTTGAAGGTAGGAATCTGTAAATTTTATAATTTTAACTTAGGAACAGAATTACAGTTATAAGTAATCAGACTGCTGCCATTCACTTAGTGGATATTTTGAAGTGAACACATTACTTTTGTGTCTTGCTTTAGGAGGTCCGTACTTCAATCGTCGCTCTCGGCAGAGAATTCCCCGCGATCTGGCCATGTGCGTCACTCCGAGTGGCCAGTTTTACTGCTCAATGTGTAATGTTGGGGCTGGCGAAGAGGTGGAGTTCCGGCATCATTTAGAGAGCAAGCAACATAAAAGCAAGGTGTCCGAACAGCGGTACAGGAATGAGATGGAGAATCTGGGCTATGTATAGTGATCGTTGTATTCCAATAGAGCGGCTCATCCTGCCTGTTGTTCGCCTTCTGTCAACATGCCCTGCTTTGTGGTCCTTTTGATATGAGTACATTCCTCTGCTTAATTTTAATACTTGTAACCTGCAGTGGTACGGAGAGATGTCAAATCTGGGGAAGGATGAGAATGTGCTTCTTAGGTCATGATGCTTCTTCAGGTCAGTTGTGTTGAGTTACTTAGACCATATGACCTCTCCACCCCATGAGAAATAATGGTTTATCTTGACCCTTCTGGTCAATTAGTAGCCTGACCATTTAGAGCTCTAACTATTTAACAATCTCATCTTCTTTTGCAATTTTAGTTTTATGAACTCTTAAGTAAAAGGTTTTGTGAGTTCTTCAGGTCATAGTAAAAACAGGTAAGCAGAGATTTCAGTTTCCCAAGGCTCTTTGGAACTGCCACCTCTACTCAGTGTCTTGTTGGTGGGGTATTCTATTATAAACTGCATTTGGGTCTTCTCCAGGACATTTTCCCCTTTATCATGTCTTCCCGTTATTGAGATGAAGGTTTTCTTGGACTCAGACACTTCTGATGTGGACTTGCAAACAGTGAAACCTAATTTCAGTTATGGATTTCACATATTTAAATGCTACCTTCTTTCCTCTCCACTCCCTCCTCACCCAGCTGAATTAGCTTGTCTAATAAGCATATTTTCATGTCCCAGCTATGTTGTGGAATTTCCAAGCCCCACATTTGAATATCCAATGAATTTAAGATAGATACGATATTTTTTTAAAAAATATTTTTCAGCTGGTTTTAGAAAATGTAAAGATGTCTTTGATTTTTCAGTTTAGAGTTACTTCATTGATAATGACTGATTACTTACACGATGGTCTCGATCATAAGTTTAGATCTCTGGATATTTGGTTTGGCAGACTTTGGAGATAAACTGATCCTTCCATTTAACTCATATTCATCTCTGTCTTGTTGGTTTGCTGGTTGTTCTGAAAAATACCGCTACCTTACTGTTTCATAGATAGAGAGGAATTTTTAAAAAGTTAATCAAATTTCAGTATCATTATTTCTAGTAGAAAAATACATGAACTTTGATTTTATTCTTTCTAATTCAGCTTTCTTGAAGATAATAGAAATAGCGAAATATGTTACAGATTACTCGATATTTGATAATGACAGCAGTATTATTAGTTTTGCGTTTTGTTTTTAGAATAAAGCTCTAGTGTATGTCTAGATTAATTAATGGAATACCCTATGAACTTTCATCATCTGGACTTTATCTACTTATATTTACATGGATGAGACCGTACTCATCCATACTTCTTTTGAAAGGCCATGTGGAAGTTTATATTGAGAAGTATCTTTGCACTACGGTCAATTAACACTTGATTGCTTATATTACTAATTAAAAAAACAACCAAACTCCTGTTTTTTTCTTGAGAATTCTATATGTGAAGAAATGGGGAGAAGGAAAATTATAATCATCATTCCTTTCCTTTAATACTTCCAAATAATTTTTGAACAATCTAGAACCATATTTAAAATTTAGTTTTATGATTAACCTCTGGTACAATATCAAGTTACTCTTCTGTTGAAGTGATGGTTTTTGAGAAGAGGAATTATTTAGTATTTTTTTCTCCCAGAAACAGAAGAATGAGATAACATTTGGTTGAGATTCTATCCAGACTGATGACTCTTAGTTTAATAATGCTTTGTGCAGTTATCTATAAAATAGAGTTGATTAGTTTAGGGCTATTTAGAGCTTATTTTATTAGTCAGTAGGTTATTCATTTTGCTGCTAAGTAATTATTTGGTAGATTTTAATATTACAGTGCTGGCCACTTGGTTCTGTGATTATTTAAAAATCCTATCTTCCCTTCTCTTTGTATGTGTATTGATACACACACACACACACACACACACACACACACACACAAAACTATAAATAAATACTTTCAAGTGATATCATAGAGAAGATTTCATTGAATTCTTATTTTAGATAACAGTAAACAATGTGGATAAGAATTTGTATTTTGTAAAAGTGACATTCATCCATTTTCAGTTTTTTCCTTTGCAAATAAAATTAAAGGAAGGGTTTCCCTCATTTTCCCCACTTAATTTCATTATATATACAAAGAAGAGTGGATTTAAGGCCTTGATGTTTTTCCTGGCCTTGTGTATTCAGGTCTCCAGTCTCCCAGTGCCCTTAATGGACTTTATGAATGCATAAACACATTTTCTTTTAAAGAAAAAAAGATTTATAGTGTTATTTCTTACTTGCTATATTTCTTTGCACTAAAAAAGAGCTATGTGTTTGTTTTATATGACACTTTAGATACCATATTGCCTATTCTGTTTACTCCTTAATTTCTAAACTCTAGGAAGTTGATGAATAACTTCTGTGATCACTTGTAGAAGTGACATACATATCTCCCCTAAAAAGCCCCTACAAATCTCTGTGACAGTGGTGTGCTCTGGGTTTGTTGCTTCATAATATTCTGTGTTCCACAGGTGAAAAAAAGGGTGACAGAAGCTGTTGGAAAGGAAATGCCTAAAAATACATCTCTGCATGGTGCAGTGTCTCATGTCATGCATTCCTTACAGACAGTGTTTTTGCGGGTCAGGGAAGGTGGTTGTTACTACTGCAGTCAGTGATATGTGCTCTCCATTGATTTGATTTTCTGAGGTCCAGTCCTGCTCTGTAGTGTGCTCTCGAGTTTGTACCCTGCACTCCCCAGGAATCATGTTAATATCTTTTACAGGTAGTATACAAGGACAGACCGAGGCCTAAACAATGGAAAACCTGTGGTCAGTTAAATTAACTAGATTTCAGTAATCATCTGCAAGAAAGACCTCATGGCATCAAAGTCTCTTTTCTCTGTGGATATCTTTGTGTAAGTTGTCTTTTGAAGTCAATGTTAGAAGATGACAGAAACTCTACTAAGATATTGAGGGCAAGAAGTTGTAAGGAAAAATTCCATGTTCCAATTAAAAGATTGGATTGCATTTGCCTTTGAAGTGGTTTTTTTTCTAACCAAAAAGTTAAGCTACAAAATTGTGTGTGCCATGTAATCCTTTTGACTCCATTTTGAACAGAAAATACTTTGTTGGTCTTTGTATACCACATGCTGCAACTTGTAAATATGTGCATGGTGTTTACTACATTTGTTTGCCTGTCTCTTACTGCACTGAAATCTGTAAGGGAATACTTTTTTTAATACCATCCATTTTGAAAAAGTTCCTTCTCCAACTCCTTGCTATTTTCCCTGTTAATGTGCTGATACACTTAGAAAACCATTTAGGTTTTAGAAACCCTGAGATTGAGTGGAGAATTGTGCCTGAGATCATCCTTATGTCCCTCTGACTTGAACAGCTAAAGGAAGCATGAGATTTTCCATTTATTTTGCAGGTCTGTTCTGTGACACTGGTAATACTTGCTATAGCTACCTAAGCCACACTTCGAACAAGGATAAAATGTGTGTATATATATAAATCTTCCTCTTTAGATAGATTTTAAGGATTAGCTGTGGGATTTATGATTCCTTCACTCCTGACTTGGCTGGAACAATGAGCAGTGACAGTTTGAGGACTGCCCAGTGACCTGTGGAAAGTGAGTTTGCTTATGCCAGGGGAGACATGTAATTGTCCCTCTTAGCACCTCTGCAGAGTGGCCCAGGCATGGTGGATTTGGAGCCTAATCTATTTTGTTTCCTCAGTCTCAGAACTTGGGCTGTACGTACTCTGTAAAGAACTTGGTGAGGCATGTAAGGACAGTGGAGCTGCTTTTGAAATAAAGAAATGTTTTGTCAATGTAGGCAAAAGTTTAATACAGGCTGTTGAAGAGATGTTTAAAAATATTCTACCTTACCAACTTTTTTTTTATCAGCCAAATCACTATTCAGGAGTTTCATACATAGTAGTATTTTGTTGTTGCTTTTAGTTTTTGTTTTTTTTGGCAGTGGATCCTTACTATTGTGAGTGATTACCAGCAAACTAACAGGATGGACAAAGAGTTGTGTAAATAGCTTACCATATGATGTTACTTCTGATAGCTCTTCTGACTTTTTCTTCCCATTATAAATGGGAGGATCATTTGTAAACTCCCCTTCTGGGTAGGTACCAAAAAAAAAAAAATACTGGCTTATGGTCCCATGCAACCTTGTCTCCATTAAGCCCAGAATATGAGTGCCTTTAGCAAGTTTTACCATTTCACAGAGAGAAGAGATGATAGAATCATTGCCATTAATCACAGTTCATTAAACACAGGAGCTTGGAATAGCAAAGATCTATGTGAATTTTGTGTTCTACATTTTTTTTCTTAATGCAGGCTCAATTTGATACTGAGTAAAACTGTTACTTGTACTGATTAGAAACCATACACCCTGAAAATGAATTCAGTGTCCTACGGTGGCAACAGTCATAGAGTACTTTTCACCGTTATCTACGTTACATTTACATTAGGTGAATGGTGGTGTGTGAATTGGGAAGAGCTTGACACTGAATTTGGAAAAACTTCATCCCATGTTCTTTTTCAAACTCAGCCTCTGTAAAGGGGAGGGAATTATGTATTGCAAATGAAGTGTGGGAAGAGATGGTCATGCACAGTAAATATTAATTGTGTTTGTCTCTACATTTAAAAAAGCACCTTCACAAATCAGGTCTGAGGCCTTTTACAACAAAATATTCCCTATTTCAAATAATTTTTAAAATTCCAAATTGCTGAGTACTTGGAATCTTTAAAACACACTACTAAATTAATTTCATTGTAGAAATTTATCATTTTATTGTGAAAATCTTCAAACATCAGAGCTAAAAGAATTTTACAATATACCCACCATTAGATTCTATAGTCAGTATTTTACTGTACTGGTACTACTACGAATCTGTCCATCCCCTCTATTCATCCATCAGTCCAGTTTATTTTAAATATACACTTCACTGTAAATTTCAGACAATACATTTCCCTTAAACACTTCAGCACAGGTATCATTAACTAGAGTTTTATACTTGTTTAAATATCAGTATCTTTTTAAAGGTAGTGTCTCAGTCATAAATGACGATCATGTGTTTATTGAACTGATGAAGTTGACAACCTGAGCCAACGAACATGCGCTGTTTCTCCTGTGGACTTCAGCCTTCTTCCAGTTTCTGCGTGTGTACGTGCCTAGGATGAGGGAAGACAGTGCTTTTCAGACTGCAGTCTTCTTGTGTTGGACATTTTAAATGCTTAGTTGTCATATATGTTAAAGTTTCATGATAAGATTTCCCCCTTAGCCCTCTTGTTACAGGTATTTTTGCTGAACTATGCAGCTTTAAAAGATTGTGAGTTCCTGATTGGGGTTTGTGAAATCAGCTTATACCTCACTTCACCCTGATGCTGCTCTGTCACGTCATCACATCGCCTTCACACTCGCACCCGTTCTGCCAGAAAGCACAGAGTCAAACCGTAGACGATTAGCTGTTCTAAAAACTCTAGAAGAGCAGATTAAGTAGTTTAGAAAGTTAAAACCATGAATTTATATAAAGCCTCCGAGTTCCCTGAGAATGGAATTGCCCATGCTTCCTCTAGCCATAATGAGCAGGATCGAAAATGATTGTACTGCACAGTGAGTTGTTGAAATTGTGAGCCTTAGTAACATCTTTAGCTTTACTCTAGTACTGCCTGGAAAAAAAATTTTTTTTGACATATGCCTTCATTATGCCAATTTTTTGTGGGAAAAACGGTAGGTGACTTGCTCCAGGGCACCACGGTGGAATGGATAGGTTGGAATTGAAACTTCGGTGTTCTTGATTCATATTCTTGTGCTAGTTTGGTAAGATACGTGGCTTCTAAATAACACTTGCTTTGGGGCCCTTAAGATGAAAATATGTATTTTTACTAATTAGACTTTATATTCAGGCATTTCCATGACTTTTTGAACTGAAAGATCTTTTCACGGTCGTATTTCCTCATTAAGCCAATGAAATTGCTAAAAATATCACTTCACTGTTGAATACTAACTAATGCAGGTTTTAGCAGATTTATTTTTGCATTTCAATGACTTTCATGATTCATTCATAACTCTTTCTATGTAAGTGCTTAAGTGACCCCCTCACTAGTGAAAATGAATGTTCTCTATCACTGATTATATGTATATTCTCTACATGATCTATTTTTTAAAGGAAAAGTAACCCCAATGTGTCAGAATGAATGATATTATCCTGGGGCAAAGAACATATAAAGTTTATTTCTACGCTGCACATCTGGTGTTCACAGGAACAAAACTCAGAGTGGCTGGTCATTGTTTGCCTTCTTTTGCTACTTGAGCCTTTCTGTGGTTTTGTAAATTCGTGAGACATCTTATGAGAACTTCGTGTTGGTTCTGTGTTAATTGGTGTTCACCTTGTGGTATCCTTGGCTGCCCGCAGCAGTTTCATTTGGGTGTGGTGTGTCTGCTTTGAAATGCCTTACTAGAGTATGTCAGACTCTGCTCTAAAGCATTCCATGTATCTGCTAGGACAGTACGTTGCCTCTCTTGGGTGTATGCTCTTAGATCCAGAAGCAAAAATGACTTTGCTTTCACTGTTAAGGTTGCATTTTAGTGCAGTTATTATTTTAAGTTCGGGAATAAAATCATGGAAAACCAATGGAGACTTTAGAATCCTTCATGTAATGGCATGGCAAGCTTGTAAAACAGTTTTTGCTATTTCACTAGAACAGTGTCTCTGGTAAAGGATATAGCTAAAAAAATGCCAGCCAGAACTGTGTGAAATTGGAGTTGTTTCCTAAAATTATTCCTAAATGTCCTGCAGGGGTTTAACATCTGTGTATGCTGTTGGGGCTAAGTGCCAGTCACTACTTTGGAAATGTTTCTGTTTTGGGGCTACAGCAATGACAAAAGATGTCATGGGGTTTAAACCAATCAACTGTGAATTGTGAAATTGAAATTGCTCCTTTGGCTTTGTTTTCTTCTGTATATTGAATATAGAAATCAAAAAGTTATTTAAAATTTATACTGCTTATGTTGATGGCTCATTTTGGCTGTGTATCCTCACTATGTACTGATTTCTGATAAAGGCTTGACATTGTTACAACGGGCATTTTGTGTTCAATTTAATAAAACAGTTTCCGAGTCTTGTCTGCAGATTGTTCGGTTATGAGTTGGAAGTCAAGGAAAAAGGCACATTGTCAGCACGGAGGTGTTACTTTTAATGCCGATGCTTGATGGCCGTGGGTTCACCATTCATCAGTCTGCACATAACCCGTCACGGACTCCTAGAGCTCACACCGAGTACCGTCAGGTCTTGGGTTTGCAGTGGAATTAACTTAGCTGCCCCACGTCACTGGAGTTAGTCTGGGGCTTCTTAATTTTATTGATACATTTTAAAATGTATCTTCCCTTCAAATTCTGAGAAAAATTGAGCTTAGCACAGTCATAACTGCTGCTTTTAGAAATAAACATATTAACATGCATATACCCATTAATCTTTTGGATATTTCACATACAAAATACTCTTAAAATTCGTTTAAAAATACAATACATTATTGGGGTATGGTCATTAAGCACTCTGGCTTACTGCATGCAATATGCTTCTGAATTTCAGTGCTCATTTTGAAGAGTAGATGGTAGGCCTGGAAGGTGCTGTTATGGTTTATTTAATTGGGATGCAAGACACATACACTTACTGCCGTGGGAAAAATTCCTGTCTGCACACACAAATGTTTTTGAATGAACTGAATGCATCACACTGACTGTGTTTTAAAAACACTCAAGGCATTGGCACATTTTATTATATCATCTCCAAGAGATTTGTAGCTTAAAAGAAAGCCATAATAATGGGCATCAAGAAAATAAAAGTCTTAAATCAGTACAGCTTTTTAGCTCTTTTTTTTTTTTCCCAGGCATTTCTGAGGCTTATCCATTGGCTGAAAAATCTATTCACAGTCAGGCTCTGGATATTATACTTTAAAATTGCCTGTCTGTAAAAGGCCAGCAATGAACTTTCCCAATCTATTATAAATTGATGTAAGATTGTCGAGAAATCAGCAGTAGGTCTTTATGTGATGAATTTTAAGATTTTTATAATCTGAGTTGAGACAGCCCACTGTGAAATGTAAGTATTATTTAATAGGGATGTAATTCTGAATCCTTCACCTGCCCCCCCACACACACACAAAAATCACCTGAAAATACAGTCTATTGTGTGTGTGAGGGAGAGAGAGAGAGAGAGAGAGGTCGAGCCGTGTGTATTGGGAGGGAGTGTATGCAAACATGTTCAGGATGTCAAATACTTCTGGTGAAGCGTGTCCGAAGGAGCAGCGTAAATTTGCCACTTTCTGCTCGCCATTTTGGGTGTCTTCATGCGTAATTGGAGCTTCAAATGTGCTTTGGCTGGCAGCTGACCTCCAGAAAGGAACAAGATGTCTTTAATATTAACTTCAAGTTTTAATCTTGGCTGATGCCAGAGGCTCTTCTCTATCCTTGTTTTCTACAAAGAACCTGGTAGGCTGTGGACTTTGACCAAAGGTATCTACTGCCACCCTGTGGACTCTCTACATCTTACAGTTAGCAATTTGAGTGTGGTTGGTACGCACTGCCTTTGAAGCAGGATCTTCTGCTAAAAACCACCTTAGTGGAGGAGAGGAGTTTTCATCCTTAAATAAAGCAAGGGAAGACATGTCTCCAGGATGGGGGTGTCAAACTCATTTTCACCGGGGGCTGCATCAGCCTTGAGGTTGCCTTCAAAGGGCCTAAATCATTTTAGGACTGTATAAATGTAACTACTCCTTAGCTGTTAAGGGGTTGAAATTACCTTTGGCCATTTGAAGGCAACTGTGAGGCTGATGTGGCCTCTGGTGAAAATGAGTTTGACACCCCTGCTCTAGGAGGTATTAAGGAGTTTATTCTTTTACAGTTTCAACTGCTGAAGTATGCAGAATGAGAAAAGCCATTGATTGGGAATTGGGGCATATATATGCGTATGTATGTATACATCACACATGTATAGGATTTTTGTGATGTTTTAAAAATATATATTTTGCTTTTTAAAAATCTGTTACCCATACATGTTCAGGTATGTGAACAACAAACATAGAAACTAAAATAAAATTATGGTCAGTGGAAGCCCCAAACTAGAAAGAAAGAACTAATCTTTCATCATAGAAGACTTGAGCATTTAAAAAATTATATACAAGGGCAAATGTTACCAAACATGCACAAGTCATACTGATAATATAAGAACTACAAAATATTAAAGTTTTCCCAAACATGATTTATTTGGGGGAAGAACATAATGATTTCTGTTTCAATAAGCTGGCAGTACATAAGGAGGCATTTTTAAGTGTTTTATTAAATACTTGCAACACTTAGAAGTGAATGTTGCCATAATTGGTCCCACAGTTCTGTCAGCTGTGTGCTCTTGGGCATGTCACTTAACCTTGCTGAAATTCAGTTACTTAGAATTGGGGTCTTATTAGGTGTGCATTCCAGTTCTTTTTATCATTCTCAATAGTATGCACAATTTACAGAACCGGTCTTTTTAAAAAATTAGTTGAATTTTTTTGAGTAAGTTCTGAGCCACTCCTGAATGCATGTCCCGTTTTCCTCCCCCAAGGCGAGCAGTTCCCAGGGGCTTAGTGGTTTGCCCGGAGGCACTCTGTGCAGCTGAGTGGGAAACCCATGTGGCTCTCCTGCTCAGTGAGCGGTGGGCCTTGGCGATCATTCGGGGCCAGGACTCCTGAGCCTCATTCTTTCTGACTGTGTGGTATATTGCCTTGTATGACTTTCAGAATTTCTTTCGTTGGTTATCTCTTGATTTTATATATGGATATATAAAATAATGATCTTTTAAAAATAAAAACTTAAGCCCTTGCTGGTGTGGCTCAGTGGATAGAGCAGCAGCCTGCGCGCACCGAAACATCACACCGTTTTGGTTCTCGGTCTGGGCACATGCCTGGGTCGCGGGGAAGGTCCCCAGTTGGGGGCGTAAGAGAGGCAAACGACGGATGTTTCTCTCACACATCTATGTTTCTTCACTTGTCTTTCTACTTCTCTTCCTCCCCCCTAAAAATAATAAATAAAATCTTTAAAAAAATAGTTACAAGATTGTGGTAACATATACACACCACATAAAATTGATCGCGTTAACTGTTTTTAGGTCTACATGTCAGCGGCACTAAGCACATTCTCGGGGGCAACTATTGCCGCCCTCCATTTCCGGAACGTTTTCCATCCTGAACAGAGACTCGGCCACTCATTGAACAGTGATAGCCGGTTCCTCGCCAGCTCCCAGCCCCCGACGACCACCATTCTACTTTCTGTGAATTTTACTTCGCAGAATTAATATATAAGTAGAATCTTAGAGTGCTTGTCTTTTGTGACTGCTTCCCTTCGCTTAGAATGATGTCCTCAGAGTTCATCCGTGTTGTAGAATGTGTCAGATTTTCCTTTCTTTTCAGGCGAGTATTCCATTGTATGCATATACTACGTTTTATTTATTCACCTATCAATGGACATTTGGGTTGCTTCCATCTGTGGGGTATTGTGAACAATGCTGAACATGGGTGTACAAATATTAACAACTTAAAAAATTATGAAATATTTAATATGTGCAAAGTTTAGAGGATAATTAAACAGATATGTAATCACCGAGTTCCCCAGCACTATCAAGTCCTAACATTTTGCTATATGTTATTCTGATATTTTTAGAGAAAAACAAAACATTACCAATTCAGCTAAAGCCCACTGTGCACCCCTCCCCAGTTCCAATCTAAGTCATTGGCAGATAAACCCATAATCTTAAAATTTGGTATCTATTATTTTCATATGTGTTATATTAATGCTATATGTATCCATAAACAGTAGATAAT
>PVKM010026647.1:0-19354 GCA_004027735.1 Carollia perspicillata | reverse complement strand
TTTTTTTTCCTTTCAGAAGAATTCCCTTTGGCAATTATGGGACTGGGAAGTTCACATGTATAATATGAATTCCAATGATACATTAAAACACAGTAGAAACAAAAAAGTACATGGAATTGACCCAAAGGGCCACACTCTCTAGTTCTGTCTAACATAACCTCCCACTGGGAGACCTACACAAACCACATGCACTTAACTTAGTTACCTCTTCCTTCCACAGTCCTGATTTTTGTGCACATATCCAGTGGAGCTGTAAGCTTGGTTCTGCCTTTCTTCGAAATTCCTCAACATACTCAGATAAGCCTACATGGTCATCAATTTTCCTTGAGCACACATGGGTCTCAATCACACTTCTAAGTATCTTTGCCCTTGCAGTGGCTAAAACTAGGATAGAGGAGGGAGAAGCAATCAGGAAACACAAAGGAAGGGAGTCGCTCCATTGACTTCGGATAAGGCTTTAGATACATGTTTGGATGCAAGTGGTGTGGTGGAGGCTGGTAACTTAACCAAACAAACTTCCAGATATTTTCGACCTTCTGTCTACTCTTTATCACGTAGTAAGATATTCATGACCATCACAATCTATTTTAGTTTTGGAAGACATGTGAAACAGCAGCCCTAAGGACATTGCTCTCTGGCTGGAGCCAAAAGGTAAATCAAAGCTGTCTACAGTTCCATAACTAAAATTACATCTCTTAGGTTCTCGAATGGTGACAAAATAAAGGTTGTGTGTGTGTGTGTGTGTATTTGCAGGAGTGATATTTCGGAATGGGATACTATGATTTTATTAGATTTCTTTGTGTAAGTTTGTCAGTATTCAGTTCAGCAGCTCAATCAGCATATCTAACCCAAACTGGTGCAATGAGAATACTAGCCCATACTCATCACTGTTCCACCGTACGGACTCATCTCAGAGAACTCCCCAAGAGCAAAAATTCCCTTGTACCAACTAGGTCCTATTGGAAAAACAAATGAACAAACAATAAAAAACGCACAGAAAAATACCCCCAGGAAAAAAAGAAAAACAAACCTATCTGAGATATATCTTCTTGCCTTGCAATTGATACATTGTAGCCATATGTTTGACTGCAGGAAAGATTAAGTAGTAAGACTTCTAGTTGTAGCATTTTTCTTTAACAAGCATTAGGCACGTTGCCCTTCATTTCCCAAGCAAACAATCTGAAGTGTTAATAATGGGCCTGGTTTCTGCCTGTAGCAGTAATGAACTTTGGTCTTTTTGCATGTAATGAAGGTGTATGTCAGTAATTTGAGCTGCAAATAGGTCAGAAACTTCCTCACACTTAGGATAAATTTTGTCCTATCTGTTAAAATGAGTGGACCTGGAATTCTCCAGAAAGCCCTCCAGTCCCAAAGAGAGTTAACACAGTCATAGTAACATTTTTTTGACATCTGTGTTGAGCCTTCCCCCTAGTAATTTGCCACATCCCCCTCCCCAATTCCTCTTCATTAGAAGACAAATTCAAGGGCAGTTTATTGCCTGGTTCAGCATACAATTTGAACAGCATATTCACTACCTATTTCTATGCATTTCTCTCAAATTCTGGTAATTGCTGTGTAGGACCCTCAACTTGCTTTTCCAAAAAGTCATGTTTCTTTTAGCATCCCATCATTGTCACCAAAAACTGTGAATGTTCTGAGGTTTTACCTGCTTGCAAGCTAACAATTGAGCTACCTGCCACAATTTCATGAACACTGGTAGGGGAGAGAAATCTCCAGGGTCAGAGATGAAATTCAGTTTATTATTCACCATGCTCAAATAGCAGTAGGCAGAGTATCAGCACTGTAGCCCGAATTTTCCTCAGCTCGAATTCCCACATGGCTCCAAGAGGAGGGTCAGATGATACCAGCAAACGCTCAGTTATGTTACAGGAGAGGCAGCCTGAGCTTCAGGCACTTGAATCTTTTATAATGCATGATGTACATGTTCCTTGTACCCCCTGGTGGCCGTATTACCCTTCTTACACTGGGCAGTAGACATGCTTGCCATTTACTGTGGAGGGAGAACTTCTCCCTTTCCTCCAACGTGTCTTGCTCTCACTATATCTTTGAAAATTTAATATGGAGCAAAATGTAGCCAGCGCCTCACTTGTTAGTGAGTATGAAGAAATGTAAGAATCCCATGGAAAATTGTTTACCATGGACTCACTTATATAAACATCAACAGAGCACCAATGATGAAAATGTGATACTGTGAATGCAGTAGTGGTTACCTGAGTATCTACATTTGTCAAAAATGATGAACTAGTACCCTTAAAATGGATGCATTTCACTATATGCAAAGTATGCCTTCAGAGCTATATTTAAAAGCCATCTAGTAGGTGAACTTCAGAATTGCATTTAATAAAGCTTTTGAATTGGGAGTTTAGAAAAACGTAGTCCAGGTATCATCAGCACAAATGTGCACAGTATTGGCATAAGTGATCGTTAATAAAAGTGTACGTGGAACATGCCTAAAAGTTGACTGCTCCAATAACTCCTTTATTGAATGTAAATCTAAATGATCTTGTACTTACAATACCTCCGTGATTTTTTCTAAGTCTTTGCTTCATGAATTTCACATACAAATGTGATTTTCACATGGGATTCTCTCACGCCACCTCTCATCCCCACTTACGTAATTTATGTTCATCACGTAGCACGCAGGTTTCACACTCCTTTATAGCCGGGGGTTTTCTTTACAAAGGTGTCTTTCCCTTGAGGGTAGCATTGGTGAGTTCGCAGAGCACACTTCTCTTTTGTATCACTTATTATGAGGACAATAAACTGTTACTTTTATTACTAATTTTAAAAAGTCTTATCCACCTAAAATCACACCGGTATCATACTAAGGACTCAACAAATTTAAAATAATACATTAATGCTACAATACATGCACACTGCGTCCTGACTGACGTTTTTGCCCTTACGATCCTCTCCTGTGGGCAAGTGCTGCCTTCTTACAGCAGTGGCCTCCATAGCCCTTACCTTGCAGGACTTACTTTGCGTGACCTACTGAAATTCCACCGTTTATTAAGAGGTGCCACTATACCAGAACGTGAAAACTTAGAGACATGTGTGAGGTCATTTTCTAAAAAGAGAAACAAAAATCCTCTCTCAGCGACTACCTTATTCATGTAGACTTCTGAATGACACATTTATAATGTGACATTTCCCTGTCAAAAGAACATTATCGTCATTACCATTGTCTGCGTAACCTTTCAGAGTCTTCAGGGAACATTACCATTACCCAATGCATGAGTACCTGACACTTGAAGGTGGAGGTTAAGGAAACTTATTATTTATATAGTGATATCCTGGACACCTGACAGCGTAACTGCATGTGGACATGTAGAGTACGAGCTGCTTTAAGACAACTAATTAAACAATCGTAATAAAATCATACAATCATAAAACCTCACAATCATAATAAAAGATATCAGACAACAATTTAAGCTGACATTTGTCTCTTTCCAAAAATTTAGAAAATACTTCTAAAAGTTGTACTGTTCTGATATGACAAACAATATTCTGCTTACTCTGGTATTTAAGGCAATAAAGTGACAGTCATGTTCTTAAAAATATTTAAGTTAATTTTACTGCTTTCCAATTCTGCCGTTCTCCTGAGTTTAATAATTCATTTCTACTCTTGGTTCATTGGACATGATTTTATCTGAATATGAATCAAAAGATTAAATAACGTTTTATATAAAATCAACTCTATATAATTATTTCAGCATTACAACAACAAATGACAAAAACTGCATATGGTTTAGAGCCATTTCTATTAACTAATCTTAAAATGTAAGGTATTTAGAATTACAATTGGAAATGGGTCTGGTTTAGTTGTGTTTTAATTAATTTTTGTATCTGGGAGTGGGGAATTTGGAAAAAAAACAATTAAGGAGATCCAAGTTCATGGCAGAGTAGGTGAAATTACACTAACCTCCTCAAACTGGAATTACAACTAAAATGTAGAATAAATCAACCAGAATAATCAACTGAAGATTTGCCAAACAGAAGTTTCAAAACCAAGAATTGAAAGTAGAAGCGACATCAGAACGGGTCGGAAGGGCAGAGGCACAAAAGGGTGCCCCCTGCACCGGGTATGGAGGTTGAGAGTCCAAAGGAATGGGTGTCTTAGCTGCAAAACTTCCCCCGAGGACAAGGTTTAAACTCCAGGCTGGGTTCCCCAGCCAGGGACAAAGGGCCAGGAAGAGGAGCCTATGAAATACCTGGTTGTGAAAATCATTGGGGATTATCTCAGTCAGAGACAGGAGTCTTCAAAAAACAAACAAACAAACAAACAAAGGTCAAAAACCCTGGGAGGCCTCTTAAAAGATAAGTGCAAAAAATCTCACTTATTCTGGGCTCCAGCACAGGGAGGGGGGCTCGCAGCTGCCTAGAGTCAAATATGGAGACTCTGACTTGTGTGACTTCAGAGAGAGCTGAAGGGACAGCCACCAGATTCTCTGTGCTGAGTCCTCTCCCAAATGGCCCACAGATGTCATGTTTCAAGAGTGGAACACATCCCCTCCGTGTGACATCAACCAAGGGGAAAGCAAGAGCCCCACTCTTGTGATTCCAAGTCACCCCACCACAGAGAGAAGTAACAACTACCACCACAGAAATACAAATTATATGCCAACATGCTGGACAATCTGGAAGAAATGGACAAATTCTTATAAACGTGCCATCTTCCAAAGCTGAATAAGCAAAAACAGAATATCTGAATAGACTGATTACAGCTAATGAAGTCAAAGTAGTAATAAAAAAGGAAAAGAAAAAACCTTCCAACAAGTGAAAGTTCTGGACCAGAAGGTGTCACAGGGGAATTTTACCAGTCAAAGAAAACCCTATTAAAAATGAATATTACAGTGAATATAATGTTTACAACTTTAAAATTTACCTTTTAGTTTATGGTTCACATTATTTTCTATTTAAAATATTTATTGAATGCCAAGGTGTTTTTTTGGCTTTTAAAAGTGGTGAAGACATGTGACATAATCTCTGTCCTAAAGGTGCTTATTACTTCGCAGAGATAAATTATAAATACATGACAAAGAAAACATGCTGAGTGTAATCAAATCAATAGATTTATTTTACTATGTCAATACATTTTTCATCCATCTTATTGATCACATCAATAAGAAGAATTTGAAAATTTATATGGCACTGAATGTATAATAAGAAAAAATACAAAAAACAGTATTTTGACTCTCTCAACTTATAATGAAGTACACTGGTATGTAAACTTAATCAAAGAAACATATAAATATAACTTATGATATATATGAAATGAAAGTCAAAAGAAACAGGAGAAATGATCAGAAAGAATAAACATTTTTCTTACTTGGTTGTCTGGAAGGAGAGCTAAGATAAAGTGATGTAACATCTATTATTTGATTGTTTCAGGTATGGAAAGTGGAGATAAATAATATTAGTAATAGTTATAATATCATTATTAATAATACATACTATTAATAACTGATTCTGAAGTGATGAAAAGAAGGTATTGTACACATTTAAAGTGCAAATCAAGATGTCAAGTTATAATTTAAAACATATATATATATTTTTGCCACATGGAGTTTTGAGGGTGATAATCCATTGCTATCTCTGCATTTACAAGTCTGTACTTTTAAATTTGGACAGTCCCCTTTCCCATGTCACATATATATTCACAGGCATCAGGGTCTAGGTCATGGACACCTCCAGGGACCGTTCTCGAGCCTTGTCTGTGCCGTTTAGTGTGCGTTACGGCGCCCGACAGGTCTTCCTTGAAGCACAGCTCGTTTTCTGCCTTAGAGGCTGTGTATAAGGAATTTGAGTGAGTGTCTTGAAATGGTCCCAATTGCATGAAAATTACCTTAAATATCCTTTCTTGGGAGAATCAAAATCTAAGGTTGCAGCTGTTATATTTTTTAATAGAAGTAAAATTTCTTCTTTATGTGATTTCACATATTTTTCTTAATTAAATTATATTTCTATAAACTTGTTAATTTCTTAAGGCAAAATTTTATGACTCAGTTATCTTTCACTAGTATTTAGCTTGAAAAAGCAACCAGTAATTATTTTAAAATTAATTATCTAATTAAGTGATTAATAATCTAGTACTGAATTAGAAAATAAAAATGCTGTATTTGTGATAATTGGTAATATTTGAGCTATTGGTTTAAATATAGCTCAAATTAGTAAGACTTCTTACTGAAAAAAGTAAGAAGTCTCTACGGAACAGATATCATCTCATTCAATTAATTGTTCATTTTTCAAAAATATTCAGTTTCTTCCCTGACTTGTGTGACTCAGTGGACTGGGTGCCAGCCTGCAAACTCAGGGGTCACAAGTTCGACTTCCAGTCTAGGGCACATGCCTGGGTTGCAGGTCAGGTCCCCATTGGAGGGTGCAGGAGAGGCAGCCACATTTTGATGTTTCTCTCCTTCTCTTTCTCCTTCCCTTCCCCTCTGTCTAAAAATAAATACAGAAAAAAAAATCTTTAAAAGTATTCAGTTTCTTTATTTCTATTGTCTCTTTTTTCCCCTTCGAATAAAAACATGCCTGTTTCACTCATCTTAAATACCTTTGTTAGCCCTGGCTGGTGTAGCTCAGTGGATTGAGCACGGGCCTGTGAAGCAAAGGGTCGCCGGTTCGATTCCCAGTCAGGGCACATGCCTGGGTTGCAGGCCAGGTCCCCAGTGGGGGACACGTGAGAGGCAACCACACATTGATGTTTCTCTCCCACTCTTTCTCCTTCCCTTCCCCTCTCTCTAAAAATAAAAAAAAAAAAAGAATCTGACAGTTTAAAAAAAAAAAAAAACCTTTGTTTGCCAAGACAATGCCACCACTTGTGGCCCATCCTCCCCCTGAAGATGCCTATGTCATACTCTCCAAAATTCGTGAATTTGTTATGTTAAATGGGAAGAGACAATTAAGATTTTATAGAATGAAGATTGCTAATCTTTATAATAATGCTGTGTTCCTGGATTATTCGGGTAGACCCAGTGTTATCACAGGGTTGATAAACGTAGAAGTCACTGGGCACAAGTAAGATTTAGTTCTTCCAGACTTCTTCACTGGAGTTTTGTCTTCAAGGCCTTTCGTTACAAAGCCGTGTCTATGCTTGTTTCTCAGGTTGCACATAGGTTTTCTTGTTTGTTTAAACATTTGTTTCATTATTTGCCTTATTGTTTCATTCATCTTTTCTCCTGATGTCTCTATTTAAATGCAGATTAAATTTGCTTATTTATTAAGACTCTGTGGATTGTGCTCTTTTGTTTTTAAAAAGAAAAAACACTTTTAGATTAACAATAAGTGGACTCTCAATTCCCATTTTTAGCTGAGATATACTGACTTATTAAAATGTTTTTTCTTGTGCCAATTACCCTCCCTTTTGTGAATTCATATTGCTCTTTCAAATCCGTAATTTCTTGCTTACTGGGAGAACCTTCCAACTATCGTTCTCCCTTGCATTCCAAGCCCTCACGATATATAGGGTAAACTTTTAAAAAGAGAAGATTATATTATATGTCATTGCTTTGAAACTAAGTTTCAACTTTTTACACAAGAATCCTTTTCTTGAACCTTACTTTGTAGCATTCTCCTGCCATCTGCATACACTTTTTTTTTTTCTCTCTCACAATCCTTAAACAAGCTAACTTCTTTGGGACAAAATGTTTTGAATATTTTCTAAAATTTTCCAAAATAGAAAACAACAAACTTTAAGAACCCATTAATATTTATAAAATAAACAATTCTTATCTAGGGTTGAGTTCCAATTTTTCTAAATATTATACCCACGTGTGAAAAATACCTATTACCTGATAACTGTTTTTTTTTTGTTGTTGTTGTTAAAATCTTTGTTTCTTTGATATTGAAGCATTTACCTACCACAACAAATGTTTGTCTTAGAGTAAATAGTTACTAGATATGAAATATTTAACTCTTGGTGGCCAGATTTACTGACTCAGGATGATGGATGGACATTGACGTACTGCCTTGATTGACCAGTGATTTTTCCAGATTGAAGTCAAAAGACCTTGGCCGCTTCCCCTGATACAATCCATCAATGTGTTTAGGAGAGTGAGTGATTGTGTAGCTTATGATGCCTACCTAGAGCATCTTCTTTCACAGCTCAACATTTTGTAACTACAATTTATTGCTTGAGTTTAAATTCCACCAAGCTTCTAAACAACTCTTATGAATTCCGAGGGAGTTAGTTTCCCGGCAGTTATTCCTGGAGGATCTCCTGCTCTTTACTTGATTGACACATAACTATGCCACTCTGAAAGACCTGTGTCTGCCTTTGAAAAGTTAAAAAAAAATCTTCTTACACTGAATTTCACCTGACAGTTCAGGGTTTCCTCAGATGATAACGAATCTATCCATAAGTACGTGAAGAAAATTATTATAGGACTCACTTTGGCAGCAATATGGAATAGGATGATGAGTCACTTCATCTTCTTATTGTTTTCTGCATTGCAACCAATTTATTTTTAACAAACATATTTTACTTCACTGTCAAATATTTTTCATACTCTGCTTTTTTTCAGGTTCCTATTATTAGTATTATTTTGCTTTTCCCATCAACAAATAAATTTTGTTGATAATCCTTTCTATGTTTCTTATGTGGAAGACATGCTTTTATATATTATATCTATTTTTTCCTGGGGGGGGGCTCTACCCACAGAGCCCCCCCCCCCCGGCCTCCATGGATGAAAATAATGCTACCAAGACATGATCTGCTTGGGGAGGAAAGGTGACTTATATCTCAAAGGAGAAGGGGCAAGAGCCTTTTCCTCGATGGGCTTTTACTGGGTTCCTTTTGCACAGAAATACAGGTAAAGCTCGTTAATCATTGTCAGGCAGTAAGGGTCAAACAGTAGATAACAAAGAACTCTGAGGGCCTATTTTGAGTCAGGGTCAGATAGCTAAAGAGTTACAAAACTCTGAGGAACAAACTCACTTCTTGCTTGGATCCTTATTGAATTGAGAGCATTCTAGACAAACCAAGTTTCACAGGATTTTACATATTCTTTCTTAGGCCTGATTGCCCTAGGGAACCCGCCCTTTCCAGCACAGGGCAGTGCCCACCACCAGCATTGTCTCAGGCTTAAGTCAGGCAGGGGAAGTAAGGCAGCCAAAAGATTAGAAGATTTCTTGTAGACAGAATGAGGACTCAGGATATGCCAGAATAGCTGGGGAGCGAGGGTCCATCACCCCCTCTTTGCTGCAGTCCCCCAAGTCCTTCCTTGAGGGCCTCCCAAGTGATTGTGTCTGGCTTAGATTGCCCCCCTCTGAAGGGTCTTACCCATCATTGACTAACTGACCAAGCATTGGGGGCCAGAGATGGATGAAGCAGAAGCAGCGCTCCTGCCAGAGAGATAAGCTTTTGCTCCTTGGTGGCTCACAGTCTGAAGGTCGCTCACTCAGCCTTAGCCATGGGGAGTTTACAGCTCCTGAAACAAGGCAGAGAGGTTCCCAACATTTCTCTAAATAATAAAGTATATTTTATTGACTTCAAACATTTCTAAAGAGTATTTTAAAATATTTTGCACTTTGAATAAATGACACTATTATAATCACTTTAAGTTATATTTTAAAAATATTTTAAATATCAATATTACAGTGTCAGCTACAAATTTTGAATGAAATATTATTCTATATTTACTAAATTATATTTTGAAGGTCTAATAATTCATTGTAATGCTTACATTTTTCTTCCCTTTTTAAAATTAAATCATGTAATATTTCAAAATTAAGTAATTTAAGCAAACTTATTAATCATAAAAATATATCAGATTTTTCTATAAACTGTTTTCTTAGTTTTACTGAAGAAAATGAAGTAAACTTAAAGTATGTGGGCAAGCAAATTAATTTTCAAAATGAGTTTACAAGTCTCACATGGAGAGCATTTTATCAATAAATAAATTTTTGTTTAACTTTCAAAATTTTATACATTTTTTGTTATTCCTTTTTTTTATTGTTGTTCAAGTACAATTGTCTCCATTTTCTCCCCACCTCACCCACCCACCCTACCCATCCCTACCTCCCACCCTTGATCCTACCCCACTTTGGCTTCTTCTATGGGTCCTTTATACATGTTCCTTAATGACCTTACCCTTTTTTCCCATTTTCTCCTACCCCCTGCCCTCTAGTTACTGTCAATTTTTTCTTTATTTCAATGTATCTGGTTATACATACAAGTGCCCATCAGATAATTAATGAAACAAAAAACTATGGTACATTTACACAATGGAATACTATGCAATAGAAAGAAAGAATGAGCTCCTACCCTTTGAAACAGCATGGATGGCTCTAGAGAGGATTTGCTAAGTGAAATAAGCCAGCAGATGAAAGACAAATAGCGTATGATCTCACCTGTGGGTGGAACATAATTATCAATAAATAATTTTAGAGATGCCATTTAATGTTTCTTTCTTTTCTCTTTTTATTCCTTAGTCCTAAAGACTCAGTATGTGGAGGAGATTTGTGGGTGAGGACACCATAGCATGGAGAATGCTGTACCATGAACAAAGGAGTATAATAAGGATAAATGGAAAATTAAAGTGATGCAATACTAATGAGATTATGACTAATAATACTGCTAGAATATAAAATTGGCAATTTTATATGTCCATTGATGCATATAGCCAATAATCCCTAAGTAGATGTTATTTGTTCCAGGTACAATCTTTTTGAGATAGTTGTTTTTAGATGAAAGACAATTGGCCACCCATTAGTATTTATAATAGTTATTATGTTGATAGTGACAAGTTTTACTTAGCACTTACTATGCACCAGTTGCAATCCTAAGAATTTACCGTAGATTATATATCTAGTATTCACAACAACTCTTTGAGTTCAGATATTATTCCTATTTTGAAAATTAACAGCTACAATGAAACAGAGGTACAGAATTTATTTAACTTGTCAGATCAAGTAGTTCCTGATTCACTCACAGGATCTTATGCTGCTTGTGATTTTTCCTTATGTCAAAAAACAAAACAAAACAAAACCACTGTTTCAGTACTCCCTTGAAATATATTGGGAAATACAGTCTCATGTGCAGTCATTTTTTAACCCCCACTCTGCCCCATAAAACTGGGCCTTGGACCTGCAAAACTTTCTTATCAAGAGATAAAAGGCCCACATGGAGTGTGTTGAGCTTATTGCTTTGTGTGGAATGTCTTTTCCTGTTTCAAGCTTACCGTATGATTTTGTGTTCTTTTTAACATTATATGTCATGACCCTAGCTTCCAGTATCTCGGGCTACACAGGGGATAGGTTGGCATTTTTCCAGCATGGAACAAGAGGGCTGTGTGCAGACATACAGGCAAATTGCCCTGTGTTAGCTGCCAGGAGGAATTTGCAAGTGATGGGTGACAACACCCACTGTTGAAGCCCATCTTCCTCTGCCTCTTGTATATGTAAGTTGCTCCATTCAGAGCTTAATTGTTTGTGTTTTCCTTGGTAACATGGAGACCCAGATACAATGGGCAGAACTTTTGCAAGTTCTACCTGGTGCTCAGGGTTCTCCTCCCTTTGGACTTAGTAAATGTTACATGGTCCTCTGCTCAAAAATGCACAGATGGTCTTTGATGAAGAGGTGAGATATTCCCTGTAGCAGTCTAGAAGAGTCAAGGAAGCAAAATTGTCTAAACTTAGTACACTTCAATTTGAATGATTGACATTAATAACACACCTATACTGAGCTTGTGTCCAGTCAGGTAAACTGGAAGAGAACACACCATAGGAAAATTTTACTCTAATGGGTCAGAAAGTCTTTTCTGATAATTCTACATGAATTCTAGGGCTTAAGTGCATTGGCCTAACTCTAATTCTCAAAAAATGTTGAAGTGAAGCTTGAATGCCCATAGCAATTCAATGGAAATTCAAAGTTTTTACTTTTAGACAATGGCTGTTGAGATTGCAAATTATAGAGTTTTAATGTTAGACTTTGAAATGTGAAACATGTTTGACTGAGCTTGACATTCATTGAACAGAACTTCCTTCCCTTAATAACTATTGTGATTTATAATGGAATATATAACCACAATGAGACTAGAATAGAAATTTATAAGAATGCAATAGGTGATCCCAGGTCAGATTTCTTCTGAAACACAATGCACTAACACATTAATCATGGTGCTCTTAAAATCATGCCTCTTATAGGATGAATTAGAGCCTCTGATTCTCTTTCCATGAAATGCTTTAATTCACAATGGATCCCCCTGGAATAAGTAAGCATCTGGAGTTCAGAGAACACCATTTATCCTTAATGAAACTGTAACACAAATGAGAAGTAAGCCTTTGTCTTTTTAATCCACTGAGATTTTAAGCATGTGTATAGCGTCAGTCTGCTGGGACAATTCATTCTGTGTGAACTGCAGGCATCACAAACTCAACATGTCCCTGATTACACCTGCCTGTCTTCTGTTTTCTCTATTTCAGTAAGTTTGTGACCATTCAGTGAGTTGCCCAATTCAGAACCAAGTGGTCATTTTTGATTCCTTTCCACCTGCTCCTGTAGGCAATCACTCACTAAACTCTATGATACTAATCTTTATGCCCCCCTCCATCTTTTCTGATGTCACACTACTTTCGTCATTTTTTTATGTTATTATGGCTGTGTTTATTTGTGTCACACTATTCCACTATTCTCCTCAAATTGTGAGAAGAATAGTCTTTCATAGCAAAAATTCATTTGGGTCAATGTTCTGATTTGAAATTTCAGTGACTCTACATTCTTCTTTTACTTTATTTTATACAGCATGCAAAATCTTTCAAGGTATGACTCTCTTTTTTTCAACAACGTTTCCCCTTTTTACTTCCGCTTTAGCCATACAGAGCAGGCTTGCTTCCCAGTGCCCATCATTCCCTCTTTCTCAACCCTAAACCATTTATTCTAACGTTGACTAGACTTCCATGCCAGGGCCTTTGAAACCTACAGTAGTATCTTCTGCACTTAGTTCTTACTTTTTTTTCTTTATTGTAACTTCATTTTGTGATTTAAGTCTCTAGGTGGCAAATTTACTTGGTTGTTTTCTTTATCACTGTGAACTTAACACCAGGCACAAGTGCAGGGTTTAGATAACAATATGTTTTATGATAAAAGAAATGGCTAACTGTAATTGTTGAGTCAAATCTTTTTTTTTTTCCCTACTCGAAACTTTAATTTTCTATCTTGCATTGTGCAAAATGGTGGCCTCTAAGACCCATCACTGTATCATTCTGGTTCTATCGTGACATAATTTTTGCACATATTTTTCTTTCATGCCCGGTTTGCTAAATAGCATCAACATTCTTTCTACTATCATAGGGACTCAAAGGGAACCTTTCAACTCCCTGTGAAAGCTGTTTTTGATCACAGTAGAGGTTGAATTATGCTGGGGATTTTGTATTGTGATGGTATTATCATTGTATCTTTCCTCAGAACAACAGATAATGATCATTACTGTTTAAAAATTTAAGGCTTTGTATTGCATGAGTTCTACTTGAATTTAGCCAAGATTCATGCAGTCTTTATTCCTACCTAGCAAAGTTCTCCTTTAGAATCAAAGGAAAGATAAAAAGCTTCGCAGACAAGAAAAAGCTGCAGGGGTTCATTACCACCAAACCAGTATTACAGGAAATGTTAAAGAATCTTCTTTAAGAGGATAAAAAGAAACGATCAGATATATGAACAACAGAATGGCAATAAATACATATCTACCAACAAGTGAATCTAAAAAACAAATGAACAAGCAGGACAGAAACAGACTCGTATTAATGGAGAACATTTTGGCAATCGCCAGATGGGAGAGGGTTGGGGGGATGAGTGAAAAAAGTGAAGAGGTTAACAACTACGAATAGGTTGTTAGAGAACAATCGTTGGGATATATAAGTGCAGCATAGGGTCTATAGTCAGTGATATTCTAATAACTACACATGGCGTCATATTGTCATGGGTAGATCGAGGTAGGTTAGAGGTTCAAGTACTCAGGGCGTGCAGGTGGTCAAAGAATGCCTTTGCAAATTCCCCAGCGTCATGGAGAGGACACTGTGTCTCCCAGAGCAATGCCAGGTTGCACTTCTGTGGGGCATGAGACCGAGTTGCCCGGGTTACTGAATGCACTCCTTGCTATGCTCTGCCCCCTGGTGCAGATGTCTTGCCCCTGGCTGCAGACCACCCTCCTCTCGCACTGAGGGCTCTCTTCATGCTGCTTGAGAGGCTGAGTGGAGTTCCCAGAGTTCCTTTGCTTAGGCCTTTGGTTCAGTTATTCTCTGTTGGTGGGCCTGAGTGTAGGCAACTTGCTGCATGCTGGGACTAGGGTATAGGGAGCGCAGAGTTCAAGGGGTGCTGCAGGAGTCTTTCCTATCCGCCAGATGGTGGGATGGGAAAGTTCTTACACTGAGTGCAGGCAAGGCTAACAAGACAATTGAATAGAGGAAAAGGCCCTCCTCTCCCCATCCAGTGTGAGATTGGGTGTGGGACCAAGGGAAGGAAAGCACATGCATAATAGAAATTAAAATGGCTCTTTGCCTGCAGAACGAAGGGATTGGAGTGAAGCCGGACCCACCCAAAGTATGCCAAAATTTGGGAAGTCCATTGGTTGCTTTGAGAAAGCACCTGGTACATCTAGCACTGAAGCTAATACAGTCCCAGTGGAACGAAGAAAGTACTATCTAACTCTCCAGCTTACTTGCCCATGAGTGCACTGGGCACTCAGACAGTGGACTTGCTTATTCTTTTTTCCCTGTGGTCCATGGCCTCCAGGAGGGAGTCTCGCTCACTCTCTGGCCAACGTAGTGATGCATCCCCTGGTACATCTGCACTATTTTCCCCAGGAGCATGCGATGTTGTGACCCTAGCAGCTGCATGGTCAGTGGCCACACAGGCTTCACATGCAGCCTCCAGGATGGAGCCTGAAATGTACAGCAGCTGGGAGAAAGCTGACCTCCCGGGATGAGCACTGAGCAGCCACCTATGGGATTCAAAGGACCCTGTTTTAAATGGGAAAAGAACTCTGGGCACTGTCTTTCATCTTGGGCTTCCTGAGTAGAAGAACTTTGAGATGGGGTGGTCACCATTGTCCTAGATCCCAGAGCACCTGGATAAATGCTCTTTCCTTGTCACCAGCATCTGCATCACGAGTTTGGCTTTTGTGGTGGCAGGCAACCAAACCTCCATTTTTGTTTGGTAATGGGATGGCTGCAGGATTTATCGGGATGGTCACTTAGTAAATTATGTAATATCTAATCATAGGGCATACACCTGAACCTACTATAATAATGTATGTTAACTGCAACTGGAAAACTTTTTAAAATTAGCGTAACCTGGTTTCCCAAGTATGGAGTATTTTTATTACAAACTTCAGAAGTTTCAGACACACTAATAACAGAAACTTATTATTTCATTTTGACTGTTATTGTATTTTACACTAACTTCTTGATTAAACACATCTTTGAAGCAAAAATGTCTTTCTATGCAAAATATGCTATATGCATGATAATCACTAAGTCAAAACGTAGTTCCATTTTTAGGTTTCTGAGGAAATCCCATACTGTTTTCCACAGGGGCTGCACCAGTCTGTATTCCCACCAACAATGCACTAGGGTTCCCTTTTCTCCGCATCCTTGGGAGCACTTGTTTGTTGATTTATTATTAATGACAGCCATTCTGACAGGAGTGAAGTGATATCTCAATGTGATTTTAATTTGCATCTCTCTGATGGCTAGTGATGCTGAGCATCCTTTCATATGTCTATGGCCCCTCTGTGTGTCCTCCTCAGAGAAGTATCTGTCTGTTCAGGTCCTTTGCCCATATTTTAATTGGATTGTGTGTCTTCTTACAGTTTTAACTTTAAAAATCATTTGTTTTTATTTATAAGATAATCCTTCTCTTGGAAAGCTATGCACTCTGGGAAGGGACAAACACCATACCAACCAATTTAAAATCTTACATTATTTCATAGTTTGAGATATTTTCTTCAAAACACTTTTTAAAATGATAGAAATTGATTGCTGAAAGCAAAATGCTAAATTATGCAATAATTTCACAAAATTGTCATGTCGAGAGTACTATATTATTATTAAGACATTAGATTTTCATGAAAGGTTAAGAAATTGAGTGTTTCCAAAGTGGTTTATGTTAAGTAAATTATGTAAATTAATAACTAAATTAGCCTGCATTGAAGAAATATGCTAATTTTTAACCTGCTGACTTGCTCTTAAAATATTGCTAAATGCTGAAAATGTCTAAACATTTTGACTGGATTATTAAAAATGTAATGATAGATTTCCTTAGTTTATTACTTAAAAATTGAAAGGGTTATTTTATATGACTGTAATTAAACTCACTGAAATTTTCTTTGATAAGCTAGGCCTTTTTTGTTATTACTTTATTAAAGCTAAATTAAAAAATAGATTGATACTGCAAACCCTTTCACATGTAAATGTTTTAATATTTTATCCATTGTGAGTGGAGCTCTCCCTTCAGCCTTCTACTTTTTACTTGTTTTGATTGCTTGCTATATAGCTAGGAATCCTATTTCTCCACAAAGTCGGTTTTAGTTTAGTTTATCAGATGATTTATGTTCTCTTTTAAATGGTTATGTTTTACCTCACTCATAGAAATGGAATTACCAGGGGTAGCATTTCATCCCAGAAGCACCCTGTTCAGTGATTTAATATGGAACTTTTTTCTAAACTGTAAATTATACCAAGTTGATTTAAACTTTCAAGCAAATGATATGTTACTTTAGTTATTGAAAATGGCATTATTTTATAAATAAAGTTCTTTAAAATATTTATTTAAAACAACTAAACCAGAATAGACTCAACTTCACATTTTACATTGTGTAATTTTTCAAAATATTTACATCTTTGATATAACCAATAAGAACTCTATAATTCTGAAAAGAAATTATCAAATTGCATGTTTTCATAAATAGATTCAGAGCAGAGTTTTTATGTATTTGCCAGAAAGAAAAAATACTTATATATAAGAAACTAAATAAAAGCACATTAAAGTATTCAAACTTGTATGACACTGTAGACTAAATGTAAATTAGATTTAATTGAATATTTCTATCCCATAATTTGTACTAATTCATTTGTAGATAACTTTTGACCATCTGAAATATTGCTGACTACAATGGGAAAGTTTTCTTGTGATTTTATTTATGCATTTACTATTTATTTTTGGTTAATGATATTGATGTTAATTCCTTAAAGACAGAATGTAATTCCCTAAGGTAATGATAAATTCAAATAATTGACACTTTTATACCTTTGATTTAAAAATGTAAGATTCTCTTGTCTGTATGAAAATTTATTAAAATCAAAATATGAGTATAAAATATTATAAATTAATAACAATAAAAAGAGTAAAGTAGAGAGAAAAGTGGCCAGGAATTATTTTAAAGTAAAGTATAGGTAACTGATATTATTTACTTAAAAATTATTACTAATTGTTAATAGAAATCTTGTTTCATTAAGGGACTTGAACTTAGGAAATGAATTGGAATTTAAAACCAATTATGGTAATCTCTTTCCACCTTGTTCATAATCAGATTATGGGTATACATTGAATGAATCTCTTCTCTTCTGGCAGCATTAGTGTTACTAAGTGGAACAGAGAGAGCAGGGGGAGAGAGTCCCATGGGAAGGCGACACCTCTATGTAAAGATTGCTGAACAGAAGGCACAAGTGTGGTATTTTTACCCAGGCAAAGAGATGCCCTATTTTTAAACACTTGGTTAATTAAATAACAGCCATCAATAAGTCAGAGTAATTATAATTCTTTATTATCAGTAGCCAAATGCATTCTACAAGCTGCTAGAAGAGGATCCATCCAAGGTCATCCTAGGTGGACTCTCAAAAAATTTGTACAGAGTTCTCAGTGTAAAAACTCACATCTAAGAGCTCTGAAGTAGCAGGTATTGGTGATTTATTTGAATGGCAGTCAACAGTAAAGCAATCTATTCACTTGTTATAATAATCTCTATACTTCAGCTCGCAAAGATGCTAGCAGAGATAATTAAACTCTTCATTAAAATTAAAATAAACCATGACAAACAAGGAAACAAAAATCAGCGTTCATTTTTCTGAGTATAATACTTGCTTATTTGATACCCAGAAAAGATTGATTACATACCCCTAAAAGGCACTCCAAAAGGGATCTCTCAAGTCACAGTTTCCACTCAGGAACAAGAGCTCAAACTTCCCCAAACAGGCTTGTTTGGCTCATGCTTGGACTTCCCTACCATTTTATAAACAAGCAGCATTCGGACTCAGATGTCTTTGTACTTCTCACTAACTGGCCCCACGACCAGTTAGTTGCTGGCATTGGTTTTCAGGTTGGCCTCTCCTGGGCATCTCCGGGCTCAACAAAAGTAGCAACCCTCTGCAGATTGCTTTGTAACTCATGTTGGGAGGCCTCAGGCAGGGCAAAGGTGGCAGATGACCTCAGTTTGCACCTCCCAAGATGATCCAGAGCCAGCAGCCCTGGTGGACAATTCAGACAATGTTGATGCACCACTCAGTCACCTCCAAGAGTGACACACTTAAGGGGCAGAGTCAGCAGGCAACAGAGCCCAGCTGAAGTCAGTCATACTCTATGGGGTTGGCCCTTGCACTCTACCAAGCCCTGGAGATGTAGCATTTCTACTTAATATGCAGAAACAAAGACAGGGAAGTAGCCAAAATGAGGAGACAAAGAAACATGTTCCAAATGATAAAACAGAACAAAACTAAAGAAAAATAAAATAACTAAATAAAATGGAGATAAGCAATCAACCAGATGCAGAGTTCAGAACACTGGTTATAAGTATGCTCAATTAACTTGGCAGAGGAGTAAATGAACTTAGTGAGAAGTTTACCAAAGAGGTAGAGAACATAAAAACAAAGATAAAAAGCCTGAAAAAAGGACCAGTCAGAAATAAATAACACATTAACTGAAATGAAGAACACATTATAAGGAATCAACAGTGGAGTAGATGAAACAGAGGATCAAATTGGAAATTTGGAAGATAAGCAAGCAAAAAACACCCAATCAGAACAGAAAAATAAAAAAAAAAACAATAAAAAATGTGATAATATAAGGAGACTCTGAGACAATTTCAAGCATACCAACATTCACATTATGGGGATGCTGGAAAGAGAAGAGAGAAAGCAAGAAATGGAAAATCTACGTGAAAAAATAATGACAAGACCTTCCTAACCTGGTGAAGGATATAGACAAGTCCAGGAAGCATGAGAAGAAGAAGAAGAAGAAGAAGGAGAAGGAGAAGGAAGGAAGGAAGGAAGGAAGGAAGGAAGGAAGGAAGGAAGGAAGGAAGGAAGGAAGTCAAAGAGACAAGAATCAACTGACAGAGCT
>PVKM010026646.1:0-19222 GCA_004027735.1 Carollia perspicillata | reverse complement strand
TGGTTCACAGGCTGGCACTCAATCCACTGCGCCACATCAGCCAGGGCCCTGAGAAAAAATATTTAAGTGAAGCTAAAAGATAATGTTTACAAATCATAGCAAAGAAGGGAATACATGAAACTCTTGACCAGGATGCCCAGGGAATGGAGAGTCTGGATTAGTATGTTCTGGTAATGGACGATGAATTGGACTTTCTCTCCTTAAGCCTTAGTGTTGGTGGTGGAGAGTCAGGCTGGGGAGGTGGTGTGGGACAGTGGTTATGGGCATAAGCTTTGCCAGCTGGTTTACATCCTGGCTGTGTGCCTTGTTAGCTTTTTGAGGCAAGTGACTTAATTTCTCCACATTTCAATTTTCTCATATTTAAAATGGATATAATAAGAAATTGTTCCAGGAATCCATTGTTATACTACCAGCCACCCCAATACAATCATACGACAACATTTATCTTGTTCATGAATCTAATTTGAGCAGGGTTCGGTGGGGGTGATTTTCTTTGCTTCACTCACTCACTCACATATCTGGTAGCTGATGCTGGTAGTCAGCTGCAGGGTTAACTGGGCTACAGGTGCCCTGTCTGTGAGACCTGGGCTTCCTCACCACACGGTAGCTGCATCCAACTACGATCGTCCTGATTGGGAGAGGGTAGGGAGGGCGGGCCTGGTGGAAGATGTATTGCCTTTAATGACCTAGCCTCAAAGTTACTCTGTGTCACTTCTGCAATATTCTATTCATTAGAATTGGGTCTTGAAGGCTGTCCTATGTAAAAGGGAAGGAAATTAGAAGCCATCTTTTAATGAGAAGCATAGAAAATAATTTGCACCCCTGCTTAAAACCACCGTGTAGTTCCTGCCTCATCAGGGCTGCAGTGGGGATTGCATGGGATCTGGCAGTAAACCCAGGCATGGTGCCTGGCACAAATGTGTATCTCACACTTATGAAGTATGCCACATTTCCGGTTTACACTGAGGAGATGGAGGCTCCGAGAAGTTAAGTGGCTTGCTCAGATTCCCCGCGAGTGCCCAGGCAGGGATTTGAACGGTTGCTTGCAGGACTCTGACTGGCTCCTGCAGCGGCTGGTGCACGACCCTGGCATCACTCAGCCCCCTGTGCCTGCCGTGCTGTGGCGAACTTGGCTGTGCCACTAGTTACAGGAAAAGCATTTGTGGCCTGAGGTCATCCTTCCTCCTTCCCCAGAATGTCCAGCCCCTCTTTTGAAAAGGGCCTTGGGGTTGATTAGATGGAGACTAATATTTTGCGTTGCCCTGTGCATCCTGCTGTGGGAGTGACAAAGTAAAACCCTCATTCTCACGTTTCTCAGGTGGTCATCCAGAAAGCCCTGGATCAAGGTTCCAGATGGCCTTTATGTCTTGCACCCGGGGAAGGATCTGACCTCTACTGGCTGGCCCTGGCCAGTGTGGCTCAGCTGGTTGGAGCATCGATGTATAACTGAAAGGTTGTGGTTTGATTCCTGGTCAGGGTGCATGCCTAGGTTGCAGGTTCGGTCCTTGGTCTGGGCAATCAATAGATGCCTCTCTCTTCCATTGATGTTCCTTTCCCTTCCTCTCGCTCTCTAAAACAAACAACCCCTCCTAAAAAAACCCCAAACCAAACAAGAACAACAACAAAACAATGAAAAAATGTCCTCAAGTGAGGATATAAATCAATGCATCAATCAATCTCCTGGCTTGTCCCGAAAGTTTCTGTTCTCTTCAGCAGTAACCAGATTGGGCGGACCTGTAGGGTTAAGACACTTCCGTCCCCCCGACTCGCTCCACTCGGTTGATTTGGGAGGAAGGTGTGGATCCCTTTGTCTGTCTACAGGGCTGATAAAATATAAGCTGTATCTGTAGACCGAAACTTAGTGTGTGTCAATAAAGTATAATTTCTTTGAAAAAGTCCTGCTAAAAACGTTTTAATTTTATTGCCAAGTTAAAATTTATCCCTCTTTTTTGAAATAGAAAGTACCATTTGCAGACAAAAACCTGAGAAAGAAGTTAATGTATTGAACCACTCCCTCCAGGCTTTTAAACTTGAATTTTCTTCCTTTTTCTCTCCATAGATGCCTGTTTTTTTTTATCCCAGTAGCAATTTGTTTGTTTTAAATTTGAAATGTACTGAATTGAGAGCCGTTTTGCTCTGTAGCATTACTTCTGTTTTAAAAAGAATTTTTAACCTAAGGTGTTTATTTTTAAAGTCAAATCTCACTTATGAAAGTGGGAAAGAAACCGGTGTGGATTTTTGTATGCAGAGCTGGTTTCCATTTGGGCTGTGAACCCTGAGTATTTTCAGAGGCAACGATGTTGAAAACCTGCGTTATGGGACTGGGGTTAAGGGGTGGGGGGTTGGGGGAGTGAAGTGGGAGGTCAGAGGACACATCCTGGGTCTCTTTTGGAGGCAAAACTCCAAACCATCCTACATGGTTCCCTGCCCTTGACCACATCACAGCCAGCAAAGTGGCTGAGTCCTCTGAGCATCCTGGGTGCTTTGTTCAGAGGCTCCTCATGTTCTACTGGTTGGGGGTAACTTTGGGTCCTAGGAAAGACGGTGTTTTCCATTTTCATTCTATTTTTCTTTAGGGTATAGATATTATTTTTATAATGTAAAAATAATTTGATTAAAAAGAAAAAAACCCCACAAGCCCCTAAGAATTACCATTTGGAGCGACAGTTGCCAGGGGTGTTGAACACTCACTCGTTCATCCCTTCAGCCAGTATTTTCAGAGGCACCTACCTGTTCCAGGACTACGCTAGACTCTGGGGATATAATGATAAACATGAGTTGCCATGGCTCCTATCCTCACATTGTTTCAAGTCTGTGGGAGTGACAACAGTAATCACAGTGACTCACAGAGATGGAACATCTAGACAGGGACATGGTGCCGTTGGAGAACAGGCAGGGAGAGTCATCCCAGGGGGAAGGTAAGATAAGGCTTCCTTATCTGCAGGCGGAATCTGCAGGCGGAGTAGGAGTTAGTGAGTGACAGGGGAGGAGGGAAGAGCGTGCCAGGCTGAGGGAGCAGCTTGGGCCAAAGCCCAGCAGCATCAAGTGGAGGGTGGCATGCTCCGTGTGGCCGGGCATGAGCCCTGCAGCGAGGAAGCAGGAGAGGCTGCAGGGAAGCCCCACCCAGGGCGCAGACCACGTGCAGGAGATCCTCCTTATTTGAGAGCAGTAGTGAGGGGCTTGATGTGACCTGCAGTGTGTGGGGGTGAGCCATACATAACCCTGGAAAGGCAAAAATGCAGGAAGCTTCTAAGCCACGCTTGTCAGAGGCGGGCCTTTTTCAGTCTGTGAGATGGGAAAATAAGCCAGTTCCAAGGACCTTCAGGATAGGGATGCTGCTGTGTCTCTGGGTTCACACAGTACCTAGAAATCCTCTGGTGCTGCGCTTTGGGATCAGTGAGGAAGAGTGCAGAGTGTTCCCATGCACGCACTTGTGAGTGTGTGCCCGTGTGGATGTCTGGGTGCGTGTGAATCCCTGTCTGCACCTGTGTGGGTGCATTCCTGATCACGGGAACGCAGACATTCCCAGGAAGGGAGAGAAGCCCCCCAGAGAGGCCCGCCCTTCCACCTTTGGCTACCTTGGACAGCGCCTGCCCTGCTGAGACTTGCTCCTTCACTGCATTCATCCAGTCCTCCCTGGATGTACCAGGTACCTGGGAAGGAGAGAGGATCCTGGGTCCTGACACGACCACTCCAGGTGGAGTCCAGTCTGTAGAGAACAACCAGAGAGCGTTCAAGCCACCGCTCTGCAGGGGCTGCTCCTTCTAACTCCTCTTTGCTCAGAGGCAGGTGCGTTGCCCATGTCCAGTTCAAGAGGCACTGTATTTGCAGGAGTGCGAAGGACACTGTGACTCACCGGACAGGTGGCCGAGCCCCGAGAGAAGTCCCACTGATGGGCCACCCTGTGCTCAGGGCAGGAGTGAGCCCTCAAGGGGGCAGGGCTCTGAGCCCACTGCAAATTCCTAGATGTCGTGTGGCGGCGAACCCAGCACACTGACTGCTGATTTTTATTTCAGCCTCTGTCCTCGACACTGTCCCTCTTCCTGTCTCTCTCCATTTTAGTCCCCATTCCTGTGTCTGCCCCTTCCTCTGCCCCTTCACCCCTGAGTGCTCCTGTGACAGAACTAAATCTCATTTCCTAGCTGTCCCAGCCCCAGCAGACAGATCCTAGCTGTGCGTTCCCCACAAAATTATAGTTTGGGAGAGTTTTGAGTTGGCCTCAGGCAGGAGTTGAAAGTCCTCATCAGCACAATAGGTAGAAATACCCACATCCTGGAGTTTTGTGAGGATTAGCTGGGATAATATATGTAAAGTGCCCCGAGCCCTGCCTGGCGTGTCTGTAATTTATCTCTAATAAGTGGTAATATTGTAGTTATTACAAATAACCACTCTCAGCAGCCTAGAGCGTGCAGGGGAGAGAGGGTGTCTTCCAGTCAGTAGAACAACCGGTGTTTGTTGAGTACCTACTACCATCTCTGGCCGACACTCAAGCACGTTATATGTGCTCGGCACTGGACAGAGCAGCTGCTATGATAACCCAAGATCACGCGGCAAGGAGGAGTGGAGGAAGTATTCAACCTAAGTGGCCTGACAGCGGGCAGGACCCAGCCCCAGTGGTGCCTGTATTAGGTCAGTGTGTAATGCACTACCGTTGATGTGCAACCTATGAGGGCGTCTACACGCTGAATTTTCTGTGGAGAGGACGTTATGCAAAACTCTTCACCACTGTCATTCTGCTGATGTCCAAATCTCACCAGTGGCCACAGTGTGAGGTCCACAAAGTCTGTAGGGTCTCTAGAAGGAAGTTTGCACTCCTTCCTTCCCGAGCATCTAACCTGGTGGAGTGGGGGGCGGGGGGGTCTCTACTTAGTACCGATTTTTTCTCTCTGCTCTTTGCCAAGCATTGCTTCTCAGGTGCTCATTGATGAGGTGAATTTGGCTAGTATCAGATGAAGGGGTAGCCCGTGGGGTCTGCATTTCGTGTTCCTAGTGAGAACCAAGCTCTTGTGTGGTGATGAGTGCTTCGTGATGCAAATATGTTTAAACTCTAGCAGAACTCTCCGTTTAAGCTGAATCTGCACTTTCCACAGGAATTCAAATCAAGCAAATTAGCCTTCATTAATGGATGGACTGCTGCATTTGGACTTAGGGACAACTGGATTCTTTTAAAGTGGGCTCACATGTCTTCCCTGGGAGCTGCTTTCTCAGTTTGTAGGGAATGTGGGTGGGGGCGGGGGGAGTGATGAATGTGTTTCTCCCCTGCAGTTCTCTGCGGCTCAGGCCCTGGTGAAGTTTGTGTGAGGGACAGGTGGTCCTTCAGATACTGCTGATAGAAGCTTGGAGAGAAGAAGACTTGCAGGGCTATGGACACTGTTCTTAGATACTTGAGGAATCCCATAAAAAGAGGAAGCAGCTGTGTTTGGGGCTGTCAGGGGGTTAAACTAGTGCTATGGGTGGACAACTGAAAGAGGAACTCTGACCACCAGAGCCGTGGAAAAGGGGTCAGCGTGCTTCCAGAGGTAAGGGTCTCTCTTGGCCCTGGAGGCACACAAGTCAAAACTGAGTGACCGTTGGCAGGACTGTTACAGAGAGGGTTGGATTCTCTGAGGGGCGTGTGTGTCTGTGTGTGTTGGGGGAATTGCCCTCATATTTGCCTCCTAAAGGGTGGCTTTAAACTCTGACCTCTCATGTGTGGAATGGCTTACCTCTGGTGTGTGTGTGTTTGTGGGTGGGTGAGTGGGGGACCACATCATGTCCACATTTAATTATTATTTTTGTATGTGTATTTATTTTGGATTTGATGCAATAAACAAGTATTGATTTTATAATTAAAGAATAGATGAAAAATGCATCTTGAATCAAAATTGCCTTTGAATTATATGTCACTACAAATCAGGAGACCTAGGAACTACAAATCAGGGACTACAAATCAGTGGACTACAAATCAGGAGACCTAGGAACTAGCCTCAGCCGTGCTGCTCTCTTTCTGTATCACTGAGCAAGGAACATTGGCACTTTTGGCCTCAGTTTGCCCATCTGCAAAATGGGAGACTGGACTCTATATTCTGAGCTTGGGCCTGTATGGCTCTGATACTCAGGCTGGGCTGCACTGGAGGTTGGGGTAGAGAGAAAAGGAGAAAGAGGCTTTATCATGCCTATGTGTGATAGGGATAGGGATAGTGACAGCAAAGGGACACGTGTCCTTGGGCAGTGTACAGTTTGTCAATACTGCTCGATTCCGGACTCTCCTTGGCACATTTTATCTGGGAGAGGTGTAGAGAGGTGTAGGAGGTATAAGAGGACCACATCATTGGTATCCTGGATTCTCCATGTTGCTCACAGGACTGACTTTTAAAGAAGCAAGACTGGGGGATGGCACTAGTGGCTTCCCCTTCTGTCAGCCTGCTTCTGCTCCTTTAACCATAGCTGGCTTTTCCGTGCACCATGCTTCTTCCACCTTGGTGAGCCTGTGATACTAGCCTCACTTACACTCTGGCCTGTCATCCTTCTGAGTCCCCTTTGTGCTCCACTCACCATCCCGCTCCCCTGCCCATGAACTCCCAAGCCCTGTCTCCTGTTCTCTAAGCTTCCTGTTCTCGCCCTTCCCTTGCTTACGGAAACCCAGCCTCCCCATTGACTCCCAGCTCGGCTCAGCCCCTTCATTCTGGCGGACCCACAGTTTGGGATTAGGAGGCACCCTGCCAGTCCTAGACCGTGGAAACCCCCTCCTGTGCAGCAGCTGGCCTCAGCCCCCACTGCTGCCCCACCCCCACCAGGGGGGAAGGGTTTGGACTCTTTCCTTCACCCACAGACATGCTCACAGTTGGTGGGTGAGCGGGGCTTTCGGACACAACCTCAGCCCCTGGCAAACACTCTTCTGAACCCTGGGTCACTGTTACTTTAGTCTCAGCTGGATGCTGGCTTCAGAGCACATTGATTTTTCCCAGGACTTTAATAACCCTGAGCTTCAGTTTGCCTATTGGCTCTTTTGTAATGTATCAGCCTCATAAAAACGGTCACTTTCAGTTAAAAGATCTTATTACTGCAAAAAGAGATGTTGAATCACACTTCCAAGGTCGCCGGTGAAATGTGATCTCTGAGTCTCGTTGGCCCTGGTCCAGGGCATGGGGAAGTGGATATTAAGAAGATAAATTAGAAGTCAAAACACAGCTTTGTTTTCCCCTGTGTCTTAGGCTGAGTGTGATGAATTTCGCAAGAAAAAAAAAATCAGAACTCCCTCTCTCTGCTCCACACTTCCTGCTACCTTCAGAAGTCAGTCCCAACCTGAAAAGACAGTCAGTGGCACTTTATTTGAGCCCTGCCATGACTGGAATGGTAATTTCCGTGCGAGTAACGCAGGTGAGCCCAGGTGTTTTTCATTTCTGGGCCGTTCAACAACTCTCTGCTGACGGGCTCTCCCTGTGGCAGGCACAGTGTGTGCGGATGGGGACACGGGAGGACGTAGCCTCTGGGTTGGGGGAGGATGGACAGATGTGGTCAGTGTGCTGGTGGAGTAAGATGACAGACCCCGTGCTGAGCACTCTATGTAAGATTTGTCATCGATCCTAAGCCCCTGGCACTGTGATCAGCTCCATGGACGGTGAAGAAACTGAGGCTTAGAGGGGTTACACGCCCAAGGCCAGTGGTAGAGCTGAGTCTGGATCCAGGACTGACTCCACAGTCAGCCAGCGCTTTACCCATACATGGTACTGCCCCTCCCAGCACCCAGGGAAGCCCGAGGCCCCGTGGCCAGGGCAGAGAGAAGCAATCTAGTTTGTGCAGCTAACCCCCATGAACGCCAAGGGAGGAGGGTGGGTGCTTGGGGCCTTGTAGGTGACCACAGGGACATTGGTTTTTACACTGAGGGAAACAAAAAACTCAGTAGAAGGTTTTGGGCGGAGGAAAGACCACAGCCAGATCACGTAGTAAAGGATTCACTTAGGTTGCTGCTGGACAGTGGCTGGAAGGGGCATGGGGGCAGAGGAGAGCAGTGAGAAGGTCATACCATTGGTCCTCACAGGTGCCAAGGGTGACTTAAATTGTGGCTTAACCATGGAGATGGGGAGAAGTGGTTTGATTCCAGATGATTTTGAATGTACAGCAAACAATGTTTGCTGACAGATTAGTTCTGGATTGTGAAAGAAAGTGAGGAGTTAAGCAAGACTCCCAAGTTTTTGGCTTGAGCGCGTGGAAAAATGCAATTGCGATTTAATGACCCTGGGAAGGCAGTAGAAGAAGCAAGTGGGGGGAGGAGAAAGTGGGGAGGCTGAGTGTTGGGCACACCAAAGCTAAGGTGCCTGTTGGACCCTCACATGGAGACATGAGTAGGCGGTTGAGTATGAGTGTGAGGTTCAGAGAAGTCCAGTCCTGCTATACACATTTGGAAATCGTCAGAGTATAAATGATATCCAAAACCAGGACACTGGGTATAAGTATAGATGGAAAAGAGACCCAAGTCTGAGCTCTGGGGCTCTCACTCCGACACTAAGATATCAGGAAAATGAGGAGCAGTGGCGAGAGATAAAGGAGGAACAGACGCCGGGGCAGAAAGAGAATCAAGAATGTGACTGACTTCAGAAAAATAAGGTTCCTTGCCATTCTCTGCTTCTTCCATCCCTTTCATGCCTCTGACTTTGAGCTTCACCTGCAGAGGTGGCACACGCTAGGACTCACCTTCCCACCACGTCACATCAGATTCAGAGATGCAGAGTCCTGGTTCCATCGAATGTCCTGAGTGGGTTTCTGGGGGCATTGTGTGGTCTTTTGCCCTGGAGGAATCTGGACTGCATTTCAGGGGTCAAGCCGCCTTAGACTAATTTGCTTCTGAATAGAAGGAAGGGCTTAGATTTTTAAAATTTTGAATTGCAAAGCAAGAACGTATAGACATCTTTCAGATTTAAATCTGAATTGGAGGTCTGATCTTGGTATAATGAGACAAGCCCAGTGACATTTCTGGGGAGTAATTATGGAACCAGCAGCTATTGGCTACTAGGAACTAAACTGCAGCTGCCACAGAAAATATCAGAAGGAAGAGACCATTATTTTGCTTTAGGTCAAGATGCAGCCTGGTGTCTTAGAAAGAACAAGAGACCTGATTTTCATTTAAATACCAGATCCGACCCCTGGTTGGTTGTCTGCCCAGCTATAGGCCAGTTGCTTAAGAATTCTGGGTGTCAGTTTTATCATCTGTAAAATGGGCATAATTTCTCCCTACATACAGAGACATTATAAGGATTTAATATACACACAGTACCTTGTTCATTGTAGGGCTTAGTTAGGGTTGGTTGGTTTTATTTGCTTTCCTCTAGTAGGAAAGATAGGACTTAGGAAGGTTAAACAGTATGTGGTGTGGGGCAAAAGCGGGTTTACAGTTTTGCGTATGCAAAACAGAGTTTATTCTTATATTAGTATTTATTTATTATTGTATTATTTTCCACACAAACACCTGTAAACCCACTTTTGCCCCATCCTGTGTATCGTGGGCATATGTGTGTGCCTCCAACTCTCTGAGAATAGTCTTTTCCCACAAGGAACTCCTTAATCTATTTGGAGACACAAGCTGCTTACATGGAACTGTGCTTAAGAGTCCTGTGGTGTGAGGGGAGAGGGAAGTCTTCTAGATGATCTGTGATCTGGACTGAGCCCAGAAGGATGGACAGAGTGTGGCCGGGTGACTTGAAGAAAGGCGGCATCTCTAATGTTTAGTTAGGACTTGTCCAGAGGTGTGAGAGTTGAATGAAAATCCAGTGAACTTTGGACTCATTTAACAGAAAATCATGAGCACCTATGCTAGGCAGAGAACAGAAGGAGCTCTGTCTCCGGGCACTCCCAGCCCTGCGGGGTGTTGGAGCTGTCATAGACATTCACCTGTGGGCTCACATACGGAGTGGCAGGTTCTCTGATGGAGGCAAAGGGGCTATTGGGGCACTGAAGAGAGACCTCTTAGAGTAGAAACGAATCTTAAAAACCAGAGCTTCATTCAGCAAGAGTTTTGGAGCATCTGATAGACTGGGAGTCATAAGGAAGAGGGGGAGGAGTTAGCTTCATCAAAGGAGTGGAGAGCTCCTTGTCATGTTCCAGATGGACCTCTGGTGAAGGGCTTTACTGGCTCCAAAGGTTCGACCTAGGTGGCAAGGAAACAATGCCTTGGCTTCCCACGTGTTCCAGCTAGTATTGTTCTTCAATCTCTGAGTCACATTGGTCTCTCTTACCTGCCAGCCTGTATGTCCTCCAGGGTATTGCCTGGGAAACAACACAGGATTTGAAGTCAGATAGATTGGTTCAAATCTCAGCATTAACCCTGGCTAACGCGTGGTGGCAGAGAAGTCAGTAAACCTGCCTAAGTCCCTTTCCCCAAATATGAAAAGGGGATAAATGACTCCTAACTCACAGGTCATTGGCGGATAAGGCTGTCACTAGCTTACATAGTGCCTTTGTGAGAATTAGATTAGAAATAGGTACCCCTTCCTCACGACACTTGACTGTTACCTTCCAGCTTATGATGCAAATGGTACCCCCTAGGGTTGTGCAAGATAAACATCCTCCAAATAAATGATAGCTGCTACAATTATAATCATCATTATCACCTTGATAGAGAATAGCGGCAACATGGCCTTTTGGTGCCTTACTTGGATCAGCCTGATGCCTGATTAATCAGATTCATCACACAAGAGCAGTTCTCTTCTGACCAGCTGATGTATAATCGTGACAACAGGCAGGGGTGTGCCAGGAGCTGTGTCCTCTTATTAGACCTGCTGTAGCACTCAGTGTCAGAAGCTGAAGGTCATCAAAATGTTGGCTATCTCTAAATTACTATGCTGCCAAAATAACTCCTACCACAGAGCAGACTGTCTCCAGCCATTGGAGATCAAAATAGAGCCCTAATGGATTTAGGAAGCAATCAATGCTTCTGAAGACATTTGTGGGTTGTAGCCCATTAAATATTAATTCTCTCTGTTTGTCTTTAAGAATATATTTTATATGTTAATGCATTATTGAAAGATGCTTATAATGTTAAGTGACTTAAGACCTGAGCATTGAATGGCCAGATTTATTTTTCTTTGGGACATAAATGTAAAATATAAAGTCAAAACCAAATTCCACGGAAGGTGCTGGCAGCCGTGAGTCAGAGCCACAGAATCAAGCTGCACCGTTGCGAAATGAAGTTGTTTTATTCGCATTTTGATGGGCAAATAAATAACTTATGTATGGCATTTCCCACCTAATAAAATGTTTCACTGTTGGATTTACTGGGCACATTTATGAAATCACAACTGTGCAGCTCAGCTTTATTTGGCCTTAATGACATTAGGGCCGGGGAGGGCTGTGTCTGGATCTTCAGCGTACAGAGTGATGCCGCTGAAGGAGGAGTGATCACAAATCAAAGGAAGGAAGGGCAGTCTGGGGGACGCAGGAAGAGTGATTCAAATCAGGTTTCGCCTTCTGGACAGGGCGCATTGCAGACTCGGGGGTTCTCCTGAGAGCGGGCATGGTATACTCCATACAAGCGTGCGCAGGGTGTGTTCTTGGTATATTTCATGGGATGCTACGTGCTGAAAGGAATGATTTACTATACTTTTTAGTGGCCACAGACCACACTGGAAATTTAAACTGTGGTGCCATCCTTAAGAAACATGGTCCTAGTCACACGCACACAACATTCTTCACGTGATTTCTGAGGGTCCTTCACCCCTGACGTCAGACTGTTGGGCTCTAATCTAGTCTGGCAATCTCATTTTTCACTCCAGAGGCCCAAAGAGGCAGTGGCCCACTTGCAGTCACACAGCCCCTGAAGCCTCCTGCCAGCACCACACCTCTGGATAGTTGAGTAAGTGTTAACTTGGCATGGAGCTGTGTAGACTTGAAAGCGAGACGGCCTTGGTTCACACGCTAGGCTTGCCACTTATTAATGACTCGAGCAAGTTATTTATCTCTCCGTGTCTGAAATTTCCTCACGTGTAAAATGAAGATAACAATAGCGCCCCACTACACAGACTTGTTGTGAATAACAAGTGGACTGATGTACTCAGAGCTGGGAGCTTGTGAAGACAAGCACTTTACAAGCATTGTTTTCCATCTTTGTGAGTCGAGATCAAAGTGCCCGGCAATATGCTTTCCTAGCTCTTTGCAGGTTTCCCTCTCCCCCTCTTCATTATACCTATAATGTAACTGATAGAACTTTGAAATTGTCTTCACTATTTATTTGTTTGCATGTTTATTTTTGGTCTATTAGAGTGTCAATAGATCCTGCTTCATCTTCAACCCTAGAATGGCTCCTGGCACACAGTGAGCCAACAATAGACACATTGGATAACTGAATGAATGAACGGCCCTTAATATTTGTCCATGTAAACTCATGTGATTAAGTAGTGTCTGTCTCTCTCAGACAGAAGCTCTGCAAAAGCATCACTCACATCGTTGTCTCCATCCCTCAGTTCAGCACCTGACACGTCATAGGTTCTCAATAAACAGTATGTTAATTGAATGTATAAATGCTTAGATGGAGACAGGAGGGAGTAAGAATAGCTGAGGAAACTGAGAGAGAAGAGAGAACAGTAGAGAAAAAGGATGCCGTTTCAGGTCCTACCTGTATGCCACTCCCACGTTTCATTTATTACTAAAGCACTAGGTGGTTAGCAGCTGGGACTCCAGGGCTGGCCTCAGCCACGCACAGTATATGTGTTTTGGGTAATTTTTTATAACCTCTCTGTGCCTCCCTGTAATTACCTGTCTGAAATATGGGGTTATATCAGCACTACCTTATCAATTTGTTAAGAGAATGAGTTAATCTCTACTAAGTGCTTAGAATAATGACAGGCAAATATTAAATGCAAAATAGAGGCCGGCTCTTAGCATTTATTTGCTAATTCAGCAAACATTTGTGAAGTATTATTATCTGCCAGGCTCCTTCTGGATGTATATCTGTATATCTATAGACTTACAGACTTATAGACAGATGTATCTCCACCCCGTGGGGACCTTAGCATCTCCCAGGGGAGACAGAGAAGCACGTCAACAGTTATATTCTGCTGCGATGGAAGGAGGCGGTACCGGCACAGAGTCTCTGCCCCCGCCAGGCCTGGGGCCAAGGTGCAGGGACATGGAGGTTCTCAGAGTAGGGAGCGTGACAGAAAAGCCGGGGTTACCTAGTAAGAGAAGTGAGCGGAAGGGCATTCCATGTGAATGAAACATGCTCGAGGACAGGGAGGCATGCCGCAGCGTGCCTTGGTTGGGGAACGGCACCCCGAACTGGATGCTGCTCGTCCACCTAACTCATCCGGTCAGTACTGAGCTCTGACCACATGTGCGGTGTGCAGAGACGGTGCAGAGAACAAAATGAACAAAGCCCCTGGTGTCATGAGGCTTCTATGCCTCATGACAAAGACATAGTGTGGGAAGAGAAACAACACACAGACATAGATATCACGTGTCCGGTAGCAGAAATACTGTGGGGGAAAATAGAGCAAAGTAAGGGCTGTAGAGTGTGTGGTTAGGGGTAGGGGTGTTACCTTAGATGGGGTAGTCAGTGAAGGCCTCTCTACGTGACATTTGTGCAGAGCCTGAAGGAATGGAAGAGGGAACCATGTACTCCCTAATGGGATACTGGTCTAGGGAGAGACACGGTCATGTGCAAAGGCCCCGAGGTAGGAGCAGGCTGGGCCTGTCTGAGGAAGACCAGTTGGCCAGTTTAAGGAGTGAGCAAGGGAAGAGTGGGAGGAGATAGTAGGCAAAGGGGTGGTCTAATGCTGTTTGGCCGTGTGAAGACAAGGCGGAGACCCTGCACACAGAGTAGGATGAAAGACAGCAGGTTTGGGGTCCCCAACGCTCGGGGCCATGGCATAAGCTCTGCTAAGTGATTGGGCTTTCTTCAGGAGAGCCAGGGGAACCGTGGAAGGCTTTTCATCATGAGCGATGTGACCACATTGTGTTTGACCACGGTAAGTCTAGGGTGAGAGTTTATTGGAGGAAATGGGGTTCAAGTGAGGAGTTCGGGGAGTCACCTAGGTAAGAGAGGAGAGGACCTGACCTTGGTGGGGGGACTGGAGCTAACTGCACCCACCCACCTCTGTGTCCTTCACTGTGACACTGTGTCCTTCGCAAGTTCCTCTCCTTCCATGGGCCTCACCAGGGCCTCGCTTGGAAGGAGCATTGCCTCCTGAGTTGAATTGTGGGTGGGAAGAACTAGAATTCACTTGCCTGTAGGCCCATGAGGCCGACGGAGAGAAAGCAACTTCCAGCTCTCTGTGGATGCTTGCACTGATACAATGTCTGCAGCTCTGAGCCTAGGTTCAGAACGGGGAGGCATTTTCAGATGGTATGCTGCGTTGCAAATCAGATTATTTTTTAAAAAATTAATGGCATTGTCATTACAAAAATTTTAAATGTATCTTTGTCTCTGTTCTCGGAAAACACTAACTCTTAATTTTTATGCTAAACTGAGTGATCACAACCCAAGAGAGTGATTTTGCACTTTAAACATTTACTCCTCGATTTATCTCCTTCCAATGAATTCATGATTAAATTTTAAACGCGCACTCCTATTCAGCAGGGAATTAAAGAACAGAGAGTCAAATGTCCTTTTTTCCCTTTATTAAAAGTTTTAATTTGGAAGTGCTGTTCGTCTGGCATCAAAACCCACTGCCGAACGCCTATCTGCCTTCCCTCCTCTCTCCGCACCGTCCACTGGGAGCTCCAGTCACACAGACCAACAGACGAGGAGGGTGGCGGACCACGGATAGAGGGAAGAGGCAGCTGACCGGTCCATCCTGGATATTTTGTCTTTTCCCTGGGACACAGGAGTTGGTATGAAGTGTCCTAGAAGAGCCCAGAACTTTGATGTCTCTGAACACCCGTGAATAAGAAGAGAAATACTCCTTGACATGTGTGCTGAAGGCTGCTGGTTTTAGACCACCAGGTCTCCCCCAACAGATAGGGAAGCAGATGTTTGGGAGGGGCCTGCCAGGATATGGATAGTTTTTCACTCAAATTCTGACATTGGACTGACTCCCTCCCCTTCTCCTTTCCCACCTGGGTCTCCGTCCCCGTCTCTGTGATAAATGATCCCGTCCCCTCTGTAGCGAAGGAGTTCTGCCTACAGTCAGAGCTGCACTCACCCACATGCGAAGAGGTTTGTTTATCCTGCAAGTCCCTCCCTCTGCCTGCTGCCAGCAACACCCCTCCCCATCCCTCTGTTTGAAAACACCACCATGTCGAAAGGCATCTGGATACCATGGAATAAGGCAGGCCTAGACTGGAAGCTTTAGTCTGCCACTTCCTAGCTGGGGCTTTGGATGAGGGATTTAATCTCTCCAGGCCTCAGTCCCCTCATCTGTAAAATGGGATCAGTAGTACTTGCTTTGTACTATCTGCGCACGTGCCCAGCAGAGAGTAGGGGCAGTGGGGGGCAGGGACTGTTCTCACTCTCTCGATTTTTATTAGGCTTTTGGGTGAAGGCACTGGGTCTCCATAAAGAGCCCTGTAAAGACACAACAGGGCTATCAAGAAGGGGTGTCATAGGATGTCATTATCACCTATAGTTACCCTGGTGTGGATTGCTTAGTGAATTGACAAGACAGGGCCACTGGGACAGAGCAGGGGAAGCTTGGCATTGGGAGTGGGCTGGGTATGCAACTGAAGCTGGGAGCAAAGAAGCAAATACCAGGAATGAGCTACTAGGAGCCTGGTGGGGTGGGTGGAGTTGGAACACGTTTTGCCACCTGGTGGTCTGCCAAGCCGGCTTGATTCCTGTGTCGTCACTTCACAGCTGGGGGAAGTTGGGGCCACCTGGCAGCCTGCTGGGCTTGGGGTCATGTAGGAGTTGGACTCACCAGGTTTGAATCTGAGTGTGGCCACCCACTAGCTAGGTGATCTTGGACAGGTGACTGTTTTTCTGATTCTCAGTTTCCTCATCTGCTAAATGAGGGCCCTACCTGATATGGTGTGGGAAGATTAAACAGTATAAACAGAAAAGCACCATGAAGAATGACAAGGTGCAAAGCAAACCGTGGATGTTTTCCAGAAGAGTAAAAGCTAACAGAGAGGCAGCCAGCCGCTAGCCTAGAGTCACAGAGTACACAGAACCGAGGCCGCAGCTCTCTCTGCTCCAGCCTGGCCTGTTCAGAGGCTTCCCGGTACTTCTCCACGTGTCCGCCTGGAGCTGCCCCTGCCCGTGGGATGGGCTCCCAGCCCAGAAGTCTGCTCCTATTTCCCCTCACGTAGCCTTTTTTTTAACAGTCAGTCAAGCTTACTTTTCTCTTGGAATCTGTGGTACCACCACTGCCTTGTCAGGGACCTGGTCTCACTGCCTGACCACCCTGTAGCACGAGGGTCAGGTCTGTTCCTGGACTTTAAAACACACCCATGAACGCAGCAGTGTGTACTCACGACTGTCTCAGGAAATTCCTTGGAATCACCTCTTTCTCCATCTGCTCCTGTCTCATCTCTCTGGCCCCAAACTTCTGCTTTGCACACCCCCTCTGTCCACCTCTGCTCCCCTATTTTGGGGTAACTTGCAAGCTCCCTCCTTAGAGATTTTGCTTCTGGTGCCCTATGTGGTTTTCAGCTTCGTTAACTCATTTGATCGCCATCTCTCGGTGCCAGATGGAGACTTATTTGGATGGGGCAGGGGTGGGAGAGAAGGTGGGAGCCCTGATCTTACCTTGGCGGGACGTGCAGCCCACTCAGGATAGCTGCCTTCAGCTGGTGTGAAGGTTCTTTCTCTGCGTATTGACTCATCCATTTTTTAGACAGTTTCCAGCATCTATTTTATGCCAGGCATGGTTCAGAGTACTAGAAATAACACAAGGAAGACCCTTCCTCCATGGAGCTTAGAGTCTAGAGACAAGTAATGAGGCATCAACAATACAGCTGAACAGGGCTGCACTGTAAGAGGCTGACAGGGAGCACTAACTGCCCCTTTAATAATGGTCAGGGAAGACTTCCTGGAGGAGGCCAATTTTAGCTGAGATATAAATGCGACTAGGAGTTAGCTGGATGAAGAGGGGAGGAAAGAGGACGACACGTGCAGAGGCCTGTAGGCGTCTGAATGAGTGAGTGCGGGGGAGGCGTGGTGTAGGTAGTGCAAAGGGATTGGTGGGGGTTAAGTGGTATAAACAGGGTCCACAACATGGGCTTGTACGCATGCTAAGGAGTTTGGGCTTCCTCCTGGGGACAATGGGGAGCCATGAGAGAGTTGTACACATCAAATGTGCATTCTGGAGAGATCCCTGTGGCTGCGGGGCAGAGGATGGAGCTAGCTATTGAGGCTGTAGAGGTGACAGGTGGCTTCAGCCCCCGGGACTTGTGCTCTTCAGAGAACACCACACCTACCCACAGCCCCCATGGGCTCCCCCTTTTAATTTGCCACTTAAAAACAAAACCACCAGCCTTCCTTCCCTTCCGCACTTGGCCTTTAGTGTGTCCCTGGCTTTGTCCAATCAGCACCGGCTGGCTTAGAGCCCCTCCCGATCCCCGGCTGGGGCCTGATAATGCGTGTCCTCCTTTGTTTCATTGTTCAAATATGTGTCTGCGATGTGGTTGGCGCTGATAAGTAAAGAAAATTGTGTGGCTTAACAGCAGACATTTCGTGACCCCAGGAGTCCCCCAAGATGCGTGCTCCCAGCAAACTGTCGGCAAGCCCATCTATCACCACGCTGACCTGGGACTCGGTGCACATTTCCCTAGGAAAACAGCCCGGCGCAGTCAGTTCCCATCTGCCCCGATGCCACAGTAATGAAGTGAGCTTTAACTAACCCCGGTACCCACTGAGCAGCCCCATCACAAATGGCTTTCGGGATGCAGACATGTGCACGTGGAATGCATCATCTTCGTAACGGTGGACTCGTGTGGAAATCCAATACACCCTTGAAGTTTTATTTATTTTTGGCTTAGGTAATTGGATAGCATTAATTATTTATATTTCATGTTGCAAGGCAAGCAGGGAAAGGCAGGAAGTGGGGAGGTTGGGAGAGGGACAGCCGACCAAGTGAGACCATGGTGAGCGGCTATAATATTCTGCACCTTGATTAAGTATGGAGAAAAAATTGTGCGCAGTCGCTCCAAATAAGTTTTGCTAGAATTACTTATGTGGTTGCCTAGAAACTTGGTGACTCCATAAGGCAAAATGACAATTTATCATTGTTTGGGAAGTCCCTTGGCAGTCCAGTTTCTGCCAAGCACCCAAGATCCATTACGCTCCATAGTTGTGACATTAATGGTAAGAGCAAACTGCCGATCTTCGTTCTGTGCTTACCATGTGCTAGGCGCTGTGATAAGTTCACTACAGGTATCACCCTTCTATGAACTTCACAACCACCTCAGGAATTATCCCTTTAATTAGTATCCCTATTTTGTAGATGAGAAAACTGAGGCTAAAGAGATTAAATATCTTGCCTAAGGTCACTGCTAGTGAATGACAGAGCTAGGACTTGAACCTGGGCCTGGCTGACTCAGATTCTGCAGCCTCTTTTTTCCAAGGGTGTTAATACTCCAAACTGAAGTCAGACACCCCCCCACCCCCAAACCCATGAATCCCACTGGGGTTATAAGCTGCCTGCTAGGATCAGGACAGGGCAGTGGGTAGAGCTCCCTCTTTTATACTTGGCTTTCTTTATGAGTTGTGAAGCTGAAGGTTACCATGTTAATTAAATGGGGGGAAAAGGAGGCTGATGGAGGATCAGTGGCAAAGTGACTCCAATTAAACCTTTAATGAGTATATTAAGCCACGTAAATCACATGCCTTTTTTTCCCCCTTTGGGAACATCAGCTTCCCTTGGTGAGCAAATCACTAGCCCACCCCGAGTCAGCTGGGGCCTCTGGGAAGCTAGAAAGATGGTGGGTTTAATCGGCGAGTACAGAAACCTGAATGATGCTTGAGGGTTTATAAAAGAGAAAGTAAGGAAGAATCTCTTCTTCAATCACATTTACTCAGTGTGACTTCCAGATTTAATGAAGCGTGGAGACTAACTCAAGCATTGTCTTTCCAGATCTTCCGTTAATAGAACTTGACTTTCTTTGAAACTTTGAATCACTCCCAGGCACCTCCTAAGTGCTCAGCTGTGTTCTTGGCTGGTGGCGGGGGGCAGGATCTTGAATCTCTCCCACCCTCCCATCATTTAGGTTTAACTAGCCCAGAGCCCCTGGAATGGAATGGTGGAGACCATGAACAGTATGAGTAGAAGACTCTGGTCTTGGTGTGATGATAGATCATTCATTCATTAATTCA
>PVKM010026645.1:0-19229 GCA_004027735.1 Carollia perspicillata | reverse complement strand
TTATCTGATATATTCTACATATATAGTACCAAAAAGCATAAAATATTTAAGAATAAATCTAACAAAAAAGTCATCCAGGTACAGAATACCATAAAACATCACTAAGAGAATTGAATGAGGTGAAGGAAATGGAGAAAGATCATGACTGGATTGGCAGATTCAGTACTGTGTAAGATGTTAACTCTTCCCAAACTGATCTGGAGATTCCATCCAATCCCAACCAGCATTTTAGCTGGCCTTTTCGCTGAAATTTAAATGGAAATGTGAGTGGGTCTGTCATTCCTGGGCAGAAGCCAATATGTGATTAGACCCTTTCCCTTTTCCCTGAGTTCACAATAACAGAAGCATAGAAATGGTACTTCACTCGGTGAATAATACAGAGTAGCATCGAATGAAACTGAAGGAGCAGGCACAGAGGTTAAATGATCTGTCTGCTTAAGGTAACACAGCTTGCAAATGTCTTTGAACCCGGGCAAGACAGTCTAGCTCCAGTCTATACTCTTCATTGTGGATGTTAAGAGTGCAGATAAGGGATAAGAATTTATTTATATTCTTAGCACTTTCTAAGAGAATTGGTATTCATGTACACCTTTGGCCAACTGTCCAGCTTTTTGAATATTTATCGATCTGATAGGGATAAAGTAATTCTTATTAATGAGTTGAGTGTATTTTTTTTCATGTTTACTGGCTATATTTAATAACTTAAATTACGTGTCAAATCATTTGCCCTTTTTTTTTTTTTTTTTGGTGGCAGGGTAGGGGGAGTGGTTTGCTTGCCTTTCTTGGTGATTTCTAGTGTTTGCCCTTGAGACAATTTCACCTGTGTTTTACTTGTTTCAGTAACTGGCCCTGAGGCTTGCTATATTGGCACTGAGCCTTGGAAACCCAAGGAGGCTTTGGAGGAGAATGGCATTATCACTGACAAGGCGGACATATTTGCCTTTGGCCTTACTCTGTGGGAAATGATGACTTTATCTATTCCACACATTACTCTTTTGGATGATGATGACGACGGTATAACTATATATTTTTAATGTAATTCCCAATCTGTTTGGTTTGAAGTATGATTAGTTTATAAAATTATATTTTATTTTTCTGTTAGTTTTAAAACAGTGTTTGATTTAGTAGCATGAGGTATAGATTATATTAATACTGGTGACTAATTTGGTACTGTCTTGGTATAATTTTATATAGTTGAGATATAGATTAATTCAGAACAGGGGGATAAACAGAAAATTCAGAGGAGCAAAAAGTTACTTTAAAAACTGCCCTTGCCTGAGGTTAGAAAGCTCTCCTAGTAAGGGGCAGATGACCATGGATTAAGTCCATGACAGTAGCTAGTCCACACCATGGCTGGACAATTGAAGAGACTGTGATTATAATGAAAAGCACATTGGATAATAACTTCTTGTTTCAAAAGGGTGAGTTTGAGCAGTTGATAAGTTGTTTCCATGATTTAAAGTGATTTTGTTTCAAACTCCTTCATGAACAGATAAAACTTTTGATGAAAGTGACTTCGATGACGAAGCGTACTATGCAGCTTTGGGAACTAGGCCACCTATTAATATGGAAGAACTGGATGAAACATACCAGAAAGTAATTGAGCTCTTCTCTGTGTGCACTAATGAAGACCCTAGAGATCGTCCTGCTGCTGCACACATTGTCGAAGCACTGGAAGTAGATGTCCAGTGAGCTCATTCATAACTGCCTGGGCTTCAAGTATGGCTTATGTGTATAACTGTTCTGTTTATTATAATATATTTATGTGTTGTTACTGTGATAACCCATAATTATTAGACTCTTTGAAAATGGCCCTTTGTAGAACTATAGCACCTTATTAACATTTGAAAACTATTTCTATTACAAAGGTATTTCATGTGATCAGCATTTGATATCATAGTGGGTATTCTATAAAGTTTAAGAAACTATTTTGAGTTTAAGAACTATTGAAACTTACTCATAGAGATTTAAAACAATAGCAATATTTGTCTAACATTGGGGTAGAGTGACCAATAATTTTATTAACTATCTTAAATATTCTATTTTAATGCATCTATTTAAATTAGCACTTTGCAGTACAAAATGTGTCTACATTTGCTTATTTTTTAAAACATTAAATGTTGCTGTTTTTCTGTGCGGTTGTGTTTGTTAAATATGGTTTCTGGGAGCTGAGAGACTATGGCTCAAGAGTAGCTCCTTGGGTGTTTCCAGACACTCTTGGTGAAGGCTTGTCTTGCCCTCCTGGTTCTCCCCAGATCTTTGGTCTTTGCTTTCATTTATTTAATGTATTTTCTGTACTGAGATCCCTTTTTTATTTACTTAATCTAAAGCTTAAGTGTTTCACAGTTCTAGTGTGTAAAAATAATAAAACTAATAATATGATAGAAAATAAAGGACACTTTAATTATCAGAAGAGTATCATCTGTTTCATCTCTGTTGATCTGAGTGTTGTCATTGAAGTTGCTGAGTGAGTGAGTGGGTTTCTCTCTCAGCCTGATTTTGTTAATCTGTAGAATGAGGGTGATTTGGATCAGTAGTTTCTTATCTGTCAATCACCGCCGCCCTTGGGAATTTTCAGTTATTGAATTGTGCTTCTTAATCTAGGTGGTATGCCCAGAATTGGCTGTAGTAAGAATTTTAAAAATTACTGTCAAATGGAGGATTGAACCACTGTGCTCTGAGCTTTAGCAATTTTAGAATCCACTGGAGGGTTCATACTGTTTTTTAATTTTTAGAGAGAGGGGAAGAGAGGGAAACATTGATTGGTTGCTTCTTGCATGCTCCCAACCAGGGACCTGACCTGCAACCCAGGCATGTGCCCTCATCAGGAATTGAACTTCTGACCTTTTGGTTTGCAGAATGATGCCCAATCCACTGAGCCACATCTGTCAGGGCTACAGGGTTCCTATTATGTGAGACTGTACCAAGCAATGGTACACAGATCATTAATAAGCATATCTTCTATCAAAATATTAATGTGACAGCCCTGGCTGGTGTGGCTCAGTGGCTTGAGCCTTGGCCTATGAACCAAAAGGCTGCTAGTTAGATCCCCAGTCAGGGCACATTCCTTGGTTGCAAGTCTGGTCCCCAGTTGGGGGCATGCAAGAGATGACCAGTCAATGTTTGATGTTTCTCTTCTTTCTCCCTCCTTCCCCTCTCTCTAAAAATAATAAAATCTTTAAAACTTACAAGGTGAAATTTAAAAAAAAAAACAATGTGACACAAAACTAACAATCAAAATAAAATTAGAAAAGATTTTTAATAATGAAAAATACATATATATATATAATTATGGGATGTGGCTAAAGATGTGCTTATTGAAATTTGTAGTCTTAATATTAGAAAAGTCTGAAGGCCTGGGGTTTTCACTGCCAGGTCACAAAGCAAGACGTATCCTGTCCTTACAGGCCTTGAAACCTGGCATTGACTTGGCCTCTTTATGGATGAAAGTCCTTTCCGGAATAAGGAGTTCATCCGTATTGAATTTTGGCTGTGTCATGTAAATTTCCTCCACAATCAGCATATCTAGTTTCTAAAAATTCTTCAGCTGCTTTCACATCAGTACCTGCAGACTCATCACTCATTTTTACATTATGTAATGGATAACAAATGATTCTTAATCATTTAAACCACTCATAGCTAGCAGTAAATTCAGTATGTAGTCGGGTCCCAGCCTTTCATGATCTCAAGCAAAGCTTTTGTTTTCCAGCGATCATCCTGGGGCCGAGAGGGTCCTGCCTATGTCTGGTCTTCAAGCCAGGTTCAGAAGTTTCTCCAGATTTTGTTAGTATTGCCTTCAGTGAAGCAGATTCCTTAACAGCTTCCATCACTTTGTTCTTGTTCTTCAAGAATGTGGCTTTGGTGGAGTGGGATATATCTGACTGGTGAGCAATAGCCATCATTGATTTTCCACCTTTGTAGTCCTTCCTTAATCACTTTGAATTTGTTCCAAGTCAGTCACTCAAGGTGGCCTCTCTTGGCAATGGATTTTAGATACTTAAGGGCCATGATGAACAAAACAACGTGAGATTAAACCAAGAGAAAAACCCCTGGTTGATGTAGCTCAGTGGATTGAGCACGGACCTGCAAACGAAACAACTGCGGTCCGATTCCCAGTCAGGGCACATGCCTGGGTTGCAGGCCAGTTCCCAGCAGGGGACACATGAGAGGCAACCACACATTGATAGTTCTCTCCCTCTCTCCTTCCCTTCCCCTCTAAAGATAAAATCTTTTTTTTTAAAAAAAGAGTACTTAAAAAGAAATCAAGAGAAAAAGAGTCAGAAATATGTTTAAACACAAGATGTATGAGGCTGCTACTGGAGTAACAGCATACTATTTTACACTATACTTTTTAAAATCAAAGTGGAGTACACTAAATATATTGGTAAAGTGTAATAATACACAAATCAGTAAGTCATTTGTTACTAAACATTATGTACTGCACATGATTGTATGTGCTATTCATTTATACTACTAGCAACTCAGGACTATTTTTTATACCAGGATCCCCACAGAAACATGAGTAACGTGTTACGCTGTGACATTATAGTGACAGTGACGTTGCTCGCTAGGCAATAGGAATTTCTCAGCTGCATTATAATCCTGTGGGACCACCATCACATGGTCATCGTGTCGTTGACTGAAATGTCAGGTGGCACATGACTATATACTTATATTTTCACTTCCCTAAAAATCCTGTGCTCCTCCTACACATCTCTCCCTCAGCCACAAATATTTCGACGCTTCAGTTTTGCCTGTCCAGAATGTCACGTACGTGGAATCCTACAGAATGCAGCCTCAGATTGGCTTCTTTCACGTGGTAACAGTCATCTATGGTTCCTCCATGCCTTTTTGTGGCGTCTTTTTAGTGCTGAATAGTAATCCACTTTCTCAATGCAGCTGTTTATTCATCTGCTGAAAGAACATCTTGGTTGTTTCCAAGTTCTGACAGTTATAAATGAAGCTGCTATAAATAATCTGTGTGTAGGCTTTTGTGTGGATGGGTATGTTTTCAATAATTGCTATTTTTTTACAAAGAGCACATACTACTATTTTTATAGCCACAAAAAAAGAAATTAGTATATTCAATTGTACGAGAATAGACAAAGAGAATATTGAAAAGAATTTTAATCCATCACAAAAACATTGAACAAGCAAATAATGTTAATAATTTTTAAAATAAAATTTAAAAAAACAGTGCAGAAAATAACATTAAAATGTTTGCATAATTACATTTTAACACTTCTACATTCTTTTGGAACTCAGGCTTTTAACTTTTGGTACCACGTTAGCTTACAGGCAAATAAAAGAACGTAAATGAACATACTCTAAAGTTATAACCTGGAAATATACTTCCGTAGAGAATTATTGCCAGACAGCAGTTAAATGTTTTTAGATTCAACAATCTGAATGAATCTTTACTTTTCAAAGTATCCATGAATTATAGTGGAAAACTTATTTTTAAAAAGATTAAAACATTTAGCCGTATATATATATATAAGGTTATGTTCTCTGGCCCATCAGCCTAGATACACAGGGTCTAGCACAAATAACACCCCTTCTTTATTACAAAGTCATAAGCATGTAGTTCCATAACATCCAAGCACTCAACATACCACACTCAAGCACACCATATGACATTTTAAGTGAAATGTTCAAATTAAAACTAAATTATTACACCCATATCATTACCCTGCCAGTCACACTCAAGCAGGCCTTACTTCTGCTGGACCCTGTATTTACTCACTAACCCTGGTACTGACACTGTACATTTTGCTAGATGTCATAGGAAAAGTAAGAAGTATTTCAGACTTGCAAAACAATTTTAAGTGTAACCAACTATGTGAATCATCTAATCCCCACTGGGACATCCATTTTGTTGTGAATTTCAATTCCCAGTAATAAGTTCTCTAAAGATAAGTAGCACAATTAGTGTACACCAAAAATTAAATTACAATAGTGCAATTACTAAGTTTAGTTTTAATTAAATCTGGTGAGAACTGCTTTCGATTAATTTTTAAAGAGATTAAAACATTAAACTATAGAATTCTGTTGTACATAAAAGCATATGGAAGTCTTTTACTGTCTTACCCCATTAGAAATTATAAATTTAAAACTTTCTAAATATATTCAAACAACTACCTCTAAGGTGAGGATTCTGGGTACAGAACTCAAGGACTACCTTTAAAAACTGGGCATGAAAATGATGTCTTTAAATTAGCCTGTTTGCTTCTGATTGAGGGTGAGATAATCCTGGTTCAAAAGTGCTCCATAAAAGGTAAGCGGTCACCTTTCTGTTGGAAACCACCTTGCTTTGTCAATGTTCTTACATAAGAAGTAATTCTCCAATTATGTCTACTGAGTTTCAGAAGTAAGGATTAGAGTGCTAGTAGTGCACATCATCCAAAGATTTCTCCTTCGAACCTCCAGATACTTTTTAACAAATCCCTGACTTTTCAATTCATAAGGAACAGCAGATTGTGTGTGTTTGGCGCACCTCAATATTTTTAACATTTGCTGAATAATTACATAAGAAGTTGTCTGAACTCATCCATATAGTAACTCTTCCATAGTTGGAACTGGCTTTAACTATTAAAGTTGTATACAAGGAAATTAGGGGTGTTGCAATACTTGGTTGCAAATAACTTGCCATCTGGTGTTGGGTCAGAAAATGCTATTTCATCAGTGCTGAGAAAACAGCCAAACATGAAGCGATTCCTAAAAAAGAGGAAAAGAAAATTTAACAATGGAACCAAATTAAATTTTGATTAAACATTAACAATTTATTTTAAAGCAATCCAAATATAAAAATCAAATATCTTTAAATAAATACTCAATTGAAATGAACAATTTAGCCCAGGCCAGTGTGGCTTGGTTGGCTGGAGTGCTGTTCTGTAAACCAAAAGGTCACCAGTTCAGTTCTGGTCAGGGTACTTAGTGCCTGGGTTGCAGGTTCAGTCCCCTCTTGGGGAATGTACGGGAGGCAACATTAATGTTTCTCCCCCTCTCCCTCCCTTTCCCTCTCAAAAAAATATTTATATCTTACTAAGTGATATTAAAAAATAATAAAGCACTAAGTGATCACTTAGTAAGATCACTTAGTACTTTATTATTTTCTTAATCCTCACCCGAAGACAGAAACATCAATCTGCTGCCTCCTATGTGCACCCGGACCAGGACTTGATCCCTGCAACTCAGGAATATATGTGACGTGACCAGGGATCGAACCCACAAACTTTTGGTGTACAAGATGATGCCCCAACCAACTAAGCCATTTGGCCAGAGCATGATTTGCTGCTTTAGATTTGAGATAGAAGTCAAATATTTCACAGAACAGAAAACTAAGGTCCAGAAAAAATTTTGCTAAGACAAAGGGAATCATACAAACCATCCATCTGACTAGGTGATCTACAGTAGCAAGCACCTAATAAGAGGCAATATTGCTGATTAAAAGCCATAGATAATAAAGACCAAAGAAACCCACCACTGATTTTAATCAATAACTATTCTTTTCAATTACACCACATACTCAGAGCTTCAAGAGGATAAAAACTAATCTGCATTTTGACTACAACGCTCCTTGATCCAGAGCTCAGTTAGGATTAAAAGTAATGAAATGGTTGAACAAATTCAACAAAATTGAGGGATAGCGTATAAAGTATCTGGCCTGTACTCTCCAGTGTCATCAGAGACAAAGAAAGGCCGAAGACCTGGCCCAGGTTAAGGGAAACGAGGACTACAGAGATACCACGACTAAGCACATGGTGTGACCCTGGGCCGGGGAGAGAAACGGCTGTAGAGGACATTTGAGACAAATGCCAACGCTGAAATATGAACTATGCATTAGACAAAAGCATTACATCAATATTAAATGTCCTGAATTTGATCACTGGACTGTGCTTGTTCTTAAGAAATAAATATATACTGAAGTACAAAGAAAGTAAATGTTAAAACTGGATGAATCTGGGCAAAGGTATATGGCGGTTCTTTTTACTATTCTTGCTTTTTTTTTTTTTTTTGAAACCAGTTCAAAATAAAAACTTAAAGGATTGGATTCAATTAAAAGTTAAGCTTCTAGTATCCTTACTATATAAATGAATAGTGTTTATTGCTGAATGCCAAGGCAAAATATTGGCTTGAATAAATAGTCCTGCCTTTATTAGTGCCATCAGCTGTAGAAGACACATCACGTCTGTGGCTGAGTCTGACTGTCCTTTTACTGGCTAGCTCACCAGCATAAGTTCGTACGTAATAATCCCGCCTGAGCCTCAGGTGATTCTTATGTCAAGTAACTAGGAATAATATTCTACCCTTGTGGGGATTTAAACATATATTGCCTGTATAGACAAGAGACAATCCAGCCCAGGGCTCCTCATATACAGGCTAGCTGTCAATTACGTTACCTGTTTCTTCAACTCAGACGTGTCAAAAAAGATATGTTCTCAAATGAATGTGTCTTATTTGTCTCCTTTGAGGGCAACTTAATATTTATTCATTATCGCTTAGAGATAACCTACTGCCTTAGTACTCAAAGTATGATCTACAGACCAGCAACATTCATCAGCACCTGAGATCGTACTAGGATTGCAGAATCTCAGGCCCTACCCTGACCTACAGAACCACACCTGCACTTGAACAAGACCCCCAGGTGATTCATATGCACTTTCAAGTTTGAGAAGCGCTAGACTACTTCTGGTGGAACTAGGTAAGATACTGGCATTCTACATATAAAATTTATGTATTTCCTCATATAAAATATAGGAAATAGAGGTACTTCATAATTAACTATCCAATAAAAATCTCTGTAGACACCAATTATTCTCACTGACTGCTCTGCTTTGTAAAGTGTATGTGGGTGAGTAGGATTATGACCAAAGATGAGATCCCCACAGTGGTCTTTGGTGTTCTTTCTTAAAACATGTGTAGAACTCAAAAGGCTAGAATGGTGCTACTCAAATATCAAAGTGTGCTCCCTCACTGGTTTGTAATCGGCTATCAAGTACAGAAGTGGAGAGAGTAAGTGTTGTGAAACTCACCCATCCAATCTAGACTAGGCAAACTAACATGAGCAAGAAATAAGCTCATTTGTCACATTAGAAACTTTTAAGTATCAATATACAGTGTTAATGCATAGGAATTTAAAATGGAGAATTGCTATTTGAGATAGTTTGTATACCGTAAGGCTTAATCCTTCAAGGTGGACAATTCAGAGGTTTTTTAGTAACAGTGTGAAACTGTGCAACCATCACCAATCTCTAATTCCAGAACACTTTCATTACCCCCAAGGCCACCCTACGGCCATCAGTCATCACACTCCAATCACCCCTCGGGCCCTGGAAACTACCAATCTTCTTTCTGTCTATGGATTTGCCTATTCTGGACATTTGCTCTAAGTGGAATCATTCAATATGGGGTCTTTTGTGACTGGCTTATTTCAGTTAGCACAATGTTTTCAAGGTTCATCCATGTTGTAGTATCTGTATCACACTGTATGGAGGATATACCACATGGTATATGTCCATTAATCATGAACTGGGTTTTCATGATTTTTTGGCTATTATGAATAATGCTATCATGAACATTCACATACTGGTTTTTGTGTGGACTTACGCTTTCATTTCTTTTGTATATATAGGTAGGAGTACAATTGCCAGGTCATATAACAGTCTATCTCTGAGAAACGGCCAGACTGTTCCCACAGCAGCTGCACCATTTTACATTCCTGTAGCAAAGTACTGGAGTCCAGTTTCCTCTACAGCCTCACCAACACTCGTCATTTTCCCTTTTTTTGATTAGTCATCCTAGTGGGCATGAAGTGGTGTCTCATTGTGGTTTTGATTGGTGATTTAGTTTGGATAATTCATAATGTTGAGCAGACTTTCATGTGTTTATAAGTCATTTGTATTTCTTTGAAGAAACGTCTATTGAAATCCTGCCCATCTTTAAGTTGTATGTCCTTTTATTGCTGTATTAAACGAGTTCTTTTATTCTAGATATAATAGACCTTTATTAGATAGATGATTTGCAAATATTTTTTCCCACTCTGTGCATTGTCTTACTAATTCACTTGTACATTAGTTACACTTAAGAGTTGTAATAAGTCTTTATTAATTACCTACTCATTGTCAAAGGTCATTTACATTTTCTATAATTCTTTTTTTTAAACTTTCATTTCCTTTGTTTTATATTTAATCATTAAATATTTGTTGAAATGTTAATTTTACATCTGTTGAAACTGAATACAATTAGGACTTGTATTTTCCTTTTTTTGTTTTGTTTTTCTAGCAATTCACCTTTATTTTCTTTTATTAAAGTGTTGGTCTGTAACAAATTAAAGTATTCTTTCACCACAGGCAGTTTGAAAAGCACTGGGTTATTATGTTTCAGACCTGGGAAAGGGAATGTTGTACCCTAAACTAAGTAAATTTAGTTTAGTTTTGTGGGGTTTTTTCAGTGCCAACACTTGCCTTACTCAGCCTGACTTTGATAGAATTTATTCAGAAGTGTCTTATCAACATCATTCCCTCTGGGTCATGAGCTGGGAATGGTTCTGGGAAAACCAATCTGGGTCCATTTTATTTTATTATATTTCTTACCTAAGAGTATCGACCAGTCGTCTTGCAATGCGCTTCCTTCTCTTCAGTCTGAAGACCCAGATTCTACTTATCCCACAGACCGCAGGGACCGGGAGGTCTGAGCACTGCCACGCCCTGTGACATTCTCGAGAGCTTGGGGATCCCGGGCCAGCTGGTTCCGACAGGACACGGAAGGCCTGCAATATATATAGAAGCATCTGGAGTTAACGATGCAAGTAAGGTCGCGTTTCTTTTTAAAAACCATCCCTTCAACAAAACTTAAGAGTCTAAAATTAACCTTATTATCCCTTCACCAAAAATGTTACAATTCTTTCATATTTATTGAATTCTTACTCTTTTATAGTTACTGGTAGTGTTGAGATATTCCCAACATGCCAGTGTACTACATACCATTATGAAACTTCCCTCTTTTATTAAAAAGAGAAAAAAACTGTAAAAACAAATCAGACTGATTTTTAGTACATAAAATACATAAACTTCTCTTATTCTCTCCAACCTAAAGAGCATATATTTTTAAAAAACTGAAAACACTAAAGATTTTTACATATTAACTATAAAATTTGATTGGCATCTATGGTTTTTTAAGAAAATGTTTTATTTTGAAACAATTACAGATTCACAGGAAGTAGAAAACTAGTACAGAGAGGACCCAGTTTCCCCCAAGGGCTACACCCTCCATAACTATGGTACAATATCAAAGCCAAGAAATTAACATGGGTATAATGTATGCGTACAGTTTCATGACGATTCATTATGCCAGTATTCAGTATTCACTTAACCACCGCCACACTCCGAGTACAGAGGGACTGTATCATCACAAAAACCCTCCTCTTGCTACTACCTCTTTAAAATCACACCCACCTTTCCCTCTCCACAAAAAAGTATAAAATAAATGTATGCTAGCTTCATTTCATGACACAGTGAGATAAGTATTTTAAAGGAAGGAGACTAGTGTGGAATATGATACAGATAGAACACATGTGAACTATAAATCTCTAGCTAAAGATTACCCTGTAAAGTCCTTGAAGGCAAAAACTACATCTCCCTATTCTAGAACGAGGTCTGGCAACTTTTTCTGTCAAGAGGCCAAATTATAACGGTTTGGGCTCTGTGAGCCGCGTGGTCTCCGTTGCACCCACTCTAACTCGCCATGGCGGCACGGAAGCAGCCGCATGTAATGCGGAGTGAATGAGCACGGCTATGTTCCAGTAGAACTTCCTTTACAAAAACGGGGCGGCCACATTTGGCCCACAGGCTCTAGTTGGCTAACTCCTTTTCTAGAACACTGCTAATTAGTACCTAAAGTAGATTCTAATTAAGGAACCAGTAACAACAACTTTGGCAAAGATACAGGGGTGAGCAAAAGTAGGTTAAATTACCAGCCATCATTACCCAAAAGATATAAGGATGCAAAATAATAACAATAGGAAGAAAAAGAAGACAAATAATACAAATAAATAATACAATAATAAATACTGATACAAAAATAAACTGCGCACTTACAACTATAAACCTACTTTTGCCCACCCTGTATTAACCTGCACTAAGCTACATGTTCATTACCTGGGACCTACAGATCGACTTATTTTAAATCACTACACTTTATAGGCCAGGTATAGAAATGACTGCGTGAACACGAGACTGATTTAAGTTATCCTGCTTTCATAGTGCAAAATGCAAATCTTAACAGGAATAAATATCTTCAATTATTCATATGGTCAAGGATGTGTCAGCAGGAAAAAAAGTCATTTATGGTAGTAGTCTTAAATGCTTATTGAGACTTCTCCCAACTAATTTATTTTGCTCACAAATTATGCCAGTAATTCAAAAGACCTACAACGTACCTGTGTGATAGGCTCTGCAATTAAACACCCAACTACTCTCTTTTCATCCGATATGAAGAGAAAAGTTTTGGTTTTGTTTGGACATCTGGGAACAACTTGCTGGAAGCCCAATTCACTATCAACAAGTTCTTGGACATCTTCTACCTAATGATTTTAAAAACCAAAAGAGATGAATTTGTTTTAAAAAAGTACAAGAAAAACTATAATTATATACACAAAATGTATGGTTACTGTCATTTTAGCCTCTTTTATCGCTATTTCCTAAATCTATATAAGCTTCCCTTGTCCCAATTATTTCACTATTGATGCACGTACCTGCCACTTTGCACACTGGGTTTTAAGAACCTGTTTTAAAGATCCCTTTCAGCAGAAAGAAATTCAGACTCCAGGGAGGGAGAAGGAGTGTCAGTGCCAAAACAGGTTTTGTTTCAGCTTTATTCATTGTTTACTGGGGCTAAACACCCAGCCAAATAAATGCAGGCCACACTAACACAAGAAACAGACTCTGGAGCCACTCATTTCTCAACATTGAAAAGTTTAGTTTCTAATCTTTCACAAGTGGAAGATAAATGTAAAGGATAAGCCAGGGTTTGTTTTTGTTTTTGTTTTTTTTTTAGAGATGGGGAAAGGAGGGAGGGAGAGAGAGGGAGAGAAACACTGACTGGTTGCCTCTCATAAGCACATCAACCAATTGGGGACTGAACCCGCGACCCAGGCATGTGCCCTCACCTGAAATCGTAATCAAACCGTCGACCCTTCTCTTTGTGGGAGAAAGCCCAAACAACTGCACCCCACCAGTCAGGGAACAAGCTGTTGTCTTTAAACTCCAACTGCCATTCCTTTATTTGTCTTACAATTCTAAGTTTAGTTTTGTATGAGCCACTATGAAAATCATCCTTACACGTGTACCAAAGTGGATTGTATCAGCAAAGGTGTTTCACTCTTCAGCACTGGTGATTTCATGGTCGGGGAGAGGAAGCAGGAGGAGAACGAGGATTAAAAAACTAGCGCCTTGACTGGTGTGGCTCACTGGATTGAGCACGGGCTTTGAACCAAAGGGTCGCCAGTTCGATTCCCAGTCAGGGCACATGCCTGGGTTGCAGGCCAGATCCCCAGTAGGGGCCATGTGAGAGGCAACCACACATTGATGTTTCTCCCCCTCTCTTTCTCCCTCCCTTCCCCTCCCTCTAAATAAATAAATAAAATCTTTAAAAAAAAAGATAGTGTTACGTACCTTTTTGATAGCATAACTTGGATCGTGTGGCAGGACCAACACAATTTTCCCATCCCAAAACTCTGCTACTACACGTTCTTTTTTCCAGCCCTACCAAAGGGAAAAAGAGTCAGAGTTTAATCTGAAGAGGAAAAAAAACCCAAAACATTAAATAAATAATCTAGTTTGGAGAGGACAAAAAGAACAGTGAATGATATAAAAAAAAAAGATAGCACAAAATCCAATTAAAAAATGGGGGAAGGAAAACAAAAGATGCCTAGAACAAAGCGCCCGTCCTCAAGTAGCTGATGCTCTATTGGGAGACGTGTAAATACATAACCTACTACAAAACAAGGCAAGGTCAAGTAAGTGCTCTTCATAGGAGTATGTAGGATCCATCATACCTACTGACTTGGAAAAAAATAATTAGGAGTGGGAAAGTGGGGGATGGGTAGAATAGTAAAACAGGCTACAATACTATGAAGCTATGAACCACAGCAATAAAAACAAGGGGGCAGGTTGGGGGAGGATGCACTTGGGTAGCAGGTATAATCATAAAGGTAGGGGCAACGATAGGATGTATTCGGACCAGAAAGTTGCGTGATAAAGAGACCTCAGAAAAGAAAAAGCCTGGAGAAGTCACAGAAAAGCTGTTTTCTAAGGCTATCTATAAAGCAGTTAAAGTGAGGAGCAGGGGGCATCCTCGTCTTTAAATTTTGTGTCTTGGCTGTTCAGCTCTGCTCAGAAGGCTAGAGGTCAGAGCGCAGGGTATGCACTTAACCTAGAACAATAGTTCTATTATATTAGGATAGATAGTTTAAAACGGCACTTTTTAACTTTTAAATACTATTGGCCTCTAATATTAAGGACAATAAAACTGCAGATGGTGAAATATTTATGGATATATAGGTCTTTCAGTATTTCAGCAAAAGTCGTGTATCTTTTAAAGCAGTTTCCCTTTTAGGACCAACTGGAAGACCAGCATTTACTCACTGTGTACTTGATTCCCTCCAGAAACCTGTGGTGGTACTGGGCGTGCTGCAGCCCGTCCTCGGGGCTGGAAGCCGTGTAGATCATGCCGCAGGACTTGCACACGGTGGCTCCGAAGTGCCTCTGGCCTGCGTCCTATTCAGGGGAGGGAGGAGCCATCCGAGCATATCACAAATAGCTCTGCATTTAGTTCATGTAACCATTCATTCAAATTTCTCCTTATTTTTCTTCTATGCTGGCACAAGTGAAGTACTAAATGAAAGTCTGGGCAGTATATCTTCCTTCCCCACCCCCCAAATAAAATGAAAAAGAAAAAACCTAAAAAATACAATAAATTAATAAAATAAGTGGAACTATCTCTTGGAATGGACATGTGAAATAGGAAAAATTAAGATTCTTTAGCTAGATAGACCCATAGTTCTAAGAAGGAATAGATTAAATCATAAAATTTATAGCTAAAATTTAAGCTCTTATATAGAAACCTAAAAAAGCCTTGTTTCAAAAGGCAAAAATCTTAGGACTTTTATATTCATTAGATAGTATTTTTCCCTTGAGTATTTAGAAATATTAAAATATTAAAGCCCTGCCCTGGCTGGTGTAGCTCAGTGGACTGAGCACGGGCCTGTGAACCAAAGGATCATGGTTCGGTTCCCAGTCAGGGCACATGCCTGGGTTGCAGGCCAGTTCCCAGCAGGGGAAACATGAGAGGCAACCATACATTGACATTTCTCTCCCTCTCTCCTTCCCTTCCCCTCTAAAGATAAATAAATAAAATCTTAAAAAAATAAATAAATAAAATATTAAAGCCCCAAGAGTTGATAAAAATAAATATGATACATAACAAAAATTAAGGGACAGCACAGACAACCTAACAGGGAAATCAGGAACACTTGATGCCATGGCTTACTAACGAGCCCCATTCTATCCCATAAGGCCTTGCTCAATGTTACTGGAAACACCAGCTTCTGCAGTCTCAGGGCCAGACAGCAAATGCTTCCTGCTTTGCAGACCACACATGATTTGTCGCATATTCTTCTGCTTTTCCCCCAACCTTTACAAAATGTAAAAGCCATTTTAACCTTACAGATCGTGGTCTATACTTGGCCCATGGCCAAAATTTGCCAAACCCAAGTCTAATACAATGTAGCTATTCTCATTAAATCTTTTGCTGATCAACAATAATCTTCCTTACTTGAAGACAACTTATTCATCAGCTTTCTGCTAAATTATTAGTGTCACCCAACAGTATCAATTTGAAAATTCACTTGACTACCTTTAAATGCTGCCATTACAACAAGGCTGGCATTTACAAAACTCAAAATATCTATAACCCATGTTAACTATGCTAACAAGACAGCATGGCCAATTTCATGGTCTACATGTGAGAGCCACGGACAGGAGGAGCGTCGTTTGAACCTACTCACAATAACAAGCTGGTCTTTGGTTTCTTTATTTGTATCTCTGGCACTAGTACTCTTCTGTGTATTGATCTGTTTCAGGAAGTTAGTAGGTGTGATGGATCCCACAGGAGACTGTTCTTCAACTAGAGATCTTGAAACAGAAAGTTGATAAACGTTATTTAATAATTTAAAATGTTTAGAGAATTGCAATGAAAAGAAAACTGATGTGTATATGACACTTGTAGAGCACCTGACAATTTTAGTGCTTTCTAGAGACAATAACTCGATAAAGTAATAGGACTGGGAACAATGAGAAGTCTCAGGCCCACTTGGGATCGGTGATTTACTCAGGGCAAAGTAACTAGCAGAGAGTGGCACCAAGACTCAAATCCTCATCTTGTAACTCCAAGTGCCAGGGATTTTCATCTGTGGTATCAGATGCCATGTGCAGTCACATGGCATCTTCCTAATTTGACTGGGGACTGAATAATAATTGCCAGGCAATGATACTCCCTCTTCCTAATTTGACTTCACTCATAAAAAACAATCTTTTGTTTGCTTTACACATCTTAGGACAATATTTACCCATGTAGGTATACGGAAATTCCTGGAATACCACAATAAATAAGGAGACTCGAACAGAGCCCACAGATCCACAGGAAGTCAGCCACCAGCATATATCACCCAACAACTTTTTACTTGGGCAGTGGTTTGAGCTAATACATGCACTGGTCTTCGTACCTAAAGCAGCACCCTGCTATTCTCAAATTCTTAGGAAAAAGTGTTTTGGGCTGGACAGATGTTGTCAAGGCAACACTTTCCCATTAGGAAAGAACGTAAGGATGGTACTATAGAGGTTGCACATTGAAGCCCCTCAGCCAAAATTCAGCTAGCAGATAAGTTTTGAATGACTTTGGACTAGTTGCTAGTATTTTTAAAATGTAGGGATTTTACTTAAAAATGTGTATTTCCAGTATTGCAAGAGAAACTAGACCTCTATTTCTTCAAAGAACCTACTAGATGGAGCTAAACAGCACACGCCCTTTTCCATGGGGCATGCATTCTCCAGCTGGCTCTACTGCCCACCCAGCTTTGCTGGCTCTGTAGGCACTGAGTTTGTAACCCTTGCCTTGTAATAAAAAGGACCTTGGTTTTCCAAGGAACAAGGGAATAGATACCTCTGAGAGTAGAGGTAAAGAGAAAAATAGGCAAGGAAACAAACCTAGTGCCTAAAGCAAGAAATTAAAAAAGAAAAAAACCTGACAATAAGAAAACACTGGGTGGAAAAAACTGTCTAAGGCCTTAAGCTGAGCCAAGCTGTCTTGTCCTGTGATCACTTGATTAGAATGGCTTTCAAACTGACTTCACTAGGGTAAGAAATATATTTTACATCATGACCAATGGAGATACACATATATAACTTAAAAAAATGTGAGATGCATTATTCCATTCAAAAAATTCTGGACATAATGCCCTTAAACTGCTTTGACAAGTGGCTGGTGGTAATTATTTAACACCTATAATATAGAAAACACGCATCTAGGTTGCTGGCACTGGGCTCTATGCAACCTTTGCTGAGTGACTCCGCTCACGACCACAACCTCTTTACTTCTATCTCAGCAATGTTAACGTTTTATTATATGCATTTGTTTAAATGCCTGTCTTTCTCTAACCACAACTTCCTAGATAGCACAACCATATGTTATTCATCTTCATGTAACTAAAAACTCAGTATAGTTCAATTCTGCATAATACTCTATAAATGTTTGCCAAATGAAGGAATAAACCAAAAAATGAATGTGAGACTGTGGACCCAGAGAGTCTGTAGTCTACCTAAAGTAAAACAGATTAAACCACAAGAAATTGTAGGACCTTTTGGGTTCTGCATACACAGCAATTTCAAATGACTCGACCAATGGAACTATCTCTTGGAATGGATAGGAGGTATCTTAATACCTCCTTATGCGAGATTAAATTAGTTTACAACCTTTATCAGCTAACTGTGATAGATTTCGACCCTTAATAAACAGTCACGAAAGAAGACAGAGATGAGAAAAGAGAAGAGTGAAAAAAGTAGGACTACAGCCTTTGAAGGGGGAACGTTGCCCACCCAACCCAGTCTCCAAGGTGCTTTAAGGGGAGGAGCAACTAACAGTAGGAGAATTTGGCTGGGAAGTTCCTTGCTCAATACCTCTAGTCATTTATTATTAAACAGGGAGAGAAGTATCAAGGCTGCTTAGGAAGACGTCCGGACTGTAAGAAACTCCTTTTTCAGAACTTCCCGCTGTCATGCTCACATTCACCCAGGCCGCCCCACACCGCGCTCTCAGCCTTGACTGGGACAGTGGTAGCTTCTGCTGGGATTTACAACAGCATCAAGCTGCCGCAAGTTACTTACTCTTCTGGCCAGAGTTTTCTCATCTATAAAATGAGGGCAATAATGGTACCTACATCTAAGGTTGTAAATGCTCATTAAACATCAATTATTACTGATGTATCATTACCCAGGGAAAGCAATATTGCCTAATGGGCTAATTCAAATACAGACTCTAATCTTGGCTCTGCCACCTAATAGTTGACAATGGTGGCTGAATTACTAAGTTTCCTTAGCTAAAAGCAATGGATAATAGTATCTTCCTTTTAGGTTGTTGTGAGGATTACGCAGGATAAAGGATATAGACTACTAATTATGGGCCAGGTTCCACACAAAAATGTTAGCGATTATTATTACTCAAGCCTATAAAGATCTCTCTCTTCTCCCAACTCTTAGGTTCTTACGGAGTTTCTATGCAAGGGTGTGATTTCATCTCCTATTCTTAATACCCCCTTAGTAGAGAAGGGAAAACTGTTCTCCAAATTAAGACGTCTAAGAAAGAAAAGGAGACCCATGGGACTCATAATTAAATAATCACTGAACATTGAAAGAGCGATTCCTACCTTTTCGTATTGACTGAAGATGCACTGAAGATGGGATAGACAGTGAGCTCAGGAGGAGCTGGGAGGGGAAAAGTGACAATGTATTACAAAATAAACTCAACGTTTTATAGCTTAAGATTTTAAAGACTAATAAGACCAAAATACTCACATTATTTGACTTCAAGACTTAACAGTAATCAAGACAGTATGGTATTGGCAAAAACACAGATCGATGGAACACAACAGAGAGCCTAGCAACTGACCCTGCAAA
>PVKM010026644.1:0-19223 GCA_004027735.1 Carollia perspicillata | reverse complement strand
TCAGTGGATTGAGCGCGGGCCTGCGAACCAAACGATCGCGGTTCGATTCCCAGTCAGGGCACATGCCTGGGTTGCAGGCCAGTCCCCAGCAGGGGACGCATGAGAGTCAACCACACATTGATGTTTCTCTTCCACTCTTTCTCCTTCCCATCCCCTCTCTCTAAAAGTAAATAAATAAATAAAAATATTAAAAAAAATATGGTACATATACACAATGGAATTCTATGTGGCAGAAAGAATGAAGGAGCTCCTACCTTATGCAACAGTATGGATGGAACTGGAAAATATTATGCTAAGTGAAATCAGCCAGGCAGTAAAAGACAAATACCATATGATCTCACCTTTAACGGGAACCTAAGCAACTAAACAAACAAGGAAGCAAAATATAACCAAAGACATTGAAATAGAAAATGGGATGACAGTAACCTGATGGGAGAGGGGAGGGAATTTCAGGGAAAAAAGGAGGGGATTATAGAAACGAGTATAAAGGACACATGGACAAAAACTAAGGGGGCTGGAAATGGGAGGGAGGTAAGGAGCACTGGGGGGGGTGGACTTGGACGGGAGTAAACGACAGAAAACTGTACTTGAATAACAATTAAAATTTAAAAATAAATAAATAAATAAAATGTGAAAAATGCAAAAAAAAAAAAAAAACACTGCCATTTATTACAACGTGGATGGACCTTGAGAATAGTATGCTAAGCGATATTTCAGCCAGCAAAAGGCAAGAAACATATGATTTCACTTATATGTGGAATACGAAACTGAAACTCATGGATATGTACAGCAATAACCTGATTTCTAGAAGGAAGGAGATGGGGAGATAGGGAGTGGAGGGGACCTAATACATGATGACAGAAGATTGTTTGACTGTAGGTGGTGGGCAAACAGTGCAATATATAGATCTAGTATCCTAGAAATGTACACTTGAAACCTGTATGCTTCTATTAGCTAATGTCATCCCAATAAATTTAATTTAAAAAGAAATGCAAAAAAGAAAATGTAGTGTAAATGTATACATATAATGGAATATTATTCAGCCATAAAAAAGAAATTCTGCTATTTGTGACAACATGGATGGACCTTGAGGACATTACGCTAAGTGAAATAAGTCAAACAGAGAAAGAAAAACACTGAAAGGTATTGTATGCAGAATTTCTTTAAAAAATTGAACTCATAGAAACAGAAAATAGAATGGTGGTTGCCAAGGGCTGGGGGGTAAGGGAAACAGGGAGAGACTGGTAAAGGGTACAAACTTTTGGTTATAAGAAATGAGGATCTAATGTATAACAGGGTGACTATAGTTGATAATACTGCATTGTGTAAGTAAAATGTGAAATTTTATTTGTCAGTTATACCTCAATAAAGCTGAAAAAAATAAAAGCACGAGAGAAAGGCTTTGGCATATAAAACAATATGTATAATTATCTTCATCATCTTGAGCAAGTGATATGATGTAATTACCAAATTCATTATGTTGTCTCCAGTGGGAAATGAAAAAAAGGATAGACTACTAGAGGTTGTCAAGGAACATGTATAAAGGACCCATGGACAAAGCCAAAGGGGACTAGGATGGAGGGTTGTAGGTAGGGGTGGGTGGGGTGGAGGAAAGTGGTGGTGGGAAAATGGAGACAACTGTACTTGAACAACAATAAAAAAGAAAAGAAGAAAAAAAGATAGACCACTACAATAATCCAGCTTGTCCTCCTTTGCCTACATTTTCCACAAAGATTTCCAAGGTTAGGATAAACAACCAAATTCAGCACCATGGACAATACTACTGGATGCCAGTTATTGTGAGAAACAGGCTATGGGGTACAGTAGCTCCTGGAGTTTCTCCTATAGATTCTACTTTCCTCCTTTAGTAATAAAATATTACTGAAGACAGTGAAATGGGGTTCTGTACTGTTCTATAGGAAGAAACAGGAATGAGGCAAGGGAGGGGCTTTTGAAAACAAAGATTTAGGGAAAAATTAGAATTGAGGGCAGTTATGATTCAAAACAACCTAAGTGGATAGAAGTGTGTCCTTAGCCAATTACTCCTACATAACAATACTCCCATAGACAAAGTCCTTTGTCTAGTGCTGAGATGGAACATGCCTGCAGCAGTCAAGAGCCTTGCTGACCCTTGCAGAAACCATCTTAATTCACACTGGCCTCTGGCAAAATGGACCCTAGAAGTCCTTGCCAATTTTGTCAAAGGAGATGGAGTGTATGAAAACAAGAGAGGCTACAAGGGCAAATAAGGATGAAAATATAAGGAAGATCTTTGTGGTGTGAAAGACAGTTCTCCAAACTAGTTTGGAATAAATCCCTAAGGAGAGTAGGAATAAGGAGTGCATGCCGTTTCAAATAACCAGCTGACTCCTGGGGCTTGCCAAACAGTAAACAGAAACAGTGAAAGTAAGAGCTGAGAGGGCACTTAAAGATTCTCTAGCTCAGTGGTTCTCAAATTTGAACTTCCATTAGAATCACCAGGAGGCCTTATTAAAATAGATTGCAGGCTCCCAAACCCAGAGTTTCTGATTCAGAAGGTGTGGCATAGAGCCTAGCATTTCTAACAAATTCCCAAGTAATGTTTATGCTTCTGATGGAGGAAGGGACATACTTTGAAAACCATACTCTAGTGCAACTCCTTTAGGGCACAGGAAAGGCAACTGAGGCTTAAAAGAGCAGTGACTTGTCCAAGATCACACAGTTGGTTAACAGTCCATCCATCAAGGCCCCAAACCCAGGCCTCCTGATTTCCAGTCATGTGTTTTTATCCCAGAGCATCACACTCAGGTTTAGTCACTAGTCTAGCATCTGATGGCTAACTAGATGATAGCGACAGAAATGGATTTGGCCTTTTCTTTGTTTGACTCTATACAGAACTCCCGACTTCGACTTCTAGTATATTGGTCAAAGCACTGCCGAAGCAGAGGCTTGACCCTCCATAATAGCACCACAATCATGTCTATCCCTACTTCTACTATTCTTTTGGTATCAGTCCTACACAAAATTCACAGAAAATTGATTGCATACTAGGAAGGGTTGCCATATTTAGCAAATAAAAATACAGAATGCCACCCTGGCTGGTGTAGCTCAGTGGATTGAGTGCGGGCTGTGTATCAAAGGGTCACTGGTTTAATTCCCAGTCAGGGCACATGCCTGGGTTGCAGGCCAGGTCCCCAGTGGGGGCCATGTGAGAGGCAACACACACTGATGTTTTTCTCCCTCTCTCCCTCTCTCCCCTCTCTCTAAAAATAAATAAATAAAATATTTTTTAAAAATACAGAATGCCCAGTGAAATTTGAATTCTTCAGTGTTTATCTGCAATTCAAATGTAACTTGGTATTTTGTATTTAATCTAGAAATCCTAACCCTAGGAAACTGCTGGTCAGTTTGAAGAAAGGGAGTTAATTTCTCAGTTGATGGTTCAGCTATGCCCTAACTCTAGCCTAGACTGTAAACAGGCTAAGGAGCAACTGGCCCCTCCACCTCCCTTCCAACTGCTGGGTTTGTTGGTTTTCTATTGAACAAGAGTAGAAAGACTATGATTCGAAGAATGGGGGGGGCAGCTGAACTTGTATCCTCTAGTATTTCTCAATTCTATAAATAGTTTGATTCTGGTTTCATGCCCTGTGATTAACCAAAACAAGAGGAAGACAAATAAAATTCTGTACAGATGTTTCACACTGACAGACCTGACCTTCCCAGCTGAGGGTTCTTTGCACTGGGAAATTGTTACCTAGCAACCAGGCCTTGCAGCTGCCACTCTGAACATTGAAAGCATGACTTACAGAAAAAAAGCCAGGAGAAGAAGGTTGAGGTGGGTCTACATCAATCTGAGCTTTATCTTGGCATCTAATACTATATTCCAGTAAGAGAAAAGAAACAGGAATTTAAGCTCTTCCCCGTAGTGATTCAATTGCCAAATTAGGCTGGTTGGGCTCACCAGTCACCTGCTCTGGAAGTCACCCCTGGGTGTGAAAATGGTAGGGTTGAAGGAGGAGAGGGAATGAAGATGCTTCCCAGAGATGTCAAATACTCAGTCTGGTACACGTAGCTTTTTTTCTTTGACAGTGGAGCACATCTCCAATCTCTAATACACATCTCTAATAATTGGGCATTTCTTTCCTCCTCCACCTCTTCCTCCTCATATTCTTTTCTTTATTTCCCACTCCCCGCTCCATTCTCTCCTATAATCTCTCTCAAAGTGTAAGCAAAAGGGACCACCATCTTTAAAAAAAAAAAAAAAAAACTCCTCAGGTGTTGAGAACTTGCCAATATTGCAGAAGGTGAATAATTACCCCAGTGAATTTCACATATTAGAACTTAAATGAATCGTGTTTTGTCCACTTCTTTTTCTTTAATTTTTATTATATTTTATTGATTGTGCTATTACAGTTGCCCCAACTTTCCCCCTTTGTCCCCCTTCACCCAGCACTCTCCACTCCCCCTGGCAATCCCCACACCTTCTTTCATATCCACAGGTCACACATATACATTCTTTGGCTACTCCCTTTCCTATACTGTACTTACCATCCCCGTGGCTATTCTGTAACTATGTATTTGTACATCTTGATTCCCGCACCTTTTTATCTATTCTCCAACCCCCCCATCTTGTTGCTATCAAACTGTTCTCCATATCTATGATTTTGTTTCTGTTCTGCTTGTTTGCTTAGTTTGTTTTTTAGCTTCAATTGTTGGTAGATATGTATGTATTGCCACTATATTGTTCATAGTTTTGATCTTCTTTTTCTTAATTAAGTCCCTTTAACATTTTATATAATAATGGTTTGGTGATGATGAACTTATTTAGTTTTTTTCTTGTCTGGGAAGCTCTTTATCTACCCTTTCATTATAAATATCTTTGTTGGGTACAGCAATCTTGGCTTGTAGGTCTCTGCTTTTCATGACTTTAAATATTTCTTGCCATTTCCTTCTAGCCTGAAAAGCTACTTTTGAGAAATAAGCTGACAGTCTTATGAGAATTTCCCTGTAGGTAACTAACTGCTTTTCTCTTCCTGCTTTTAAGATTATCTCTTTAGCTTTAACCTTTGGCATTTCAATTATGATGTGTCTTGGAGCCTCTTTGCATCCACCCTGTTTGGGACTCTCTGTGCTTCCTAGACGTGCATGTCTATTTCATTCACCAAACTGGGGAAGTTTTCTTTCATTGCTTTTTCAAATAGATTTTTGATTTCTTGCTCTTTCTCATCTCCTTCTGGCACCACTGTGATGTGAATGTTGGAATGCTTGAAGTTGTCCCAGAGGCTGCTTATAGTATCCTCATTTGTTTGGATTCTTTTTTCTTCTTGTTGTTCTGATTGGTCTTTTGCTTCCTCACATTCCTTGACTTCATTCACTCTACTATTGTTTCCCTATAAATACTCCTTTGGGGTATTTATACTGGAAATGGATTTCCTTTCTGCAGGACTTCTCAGAATATTTAACATACTAATAAACACTATGAATCTCTAAGAAAGGCATGCAATTTGTAGCATCTTACAAACTTATTTGGCCATAGTAATCTTTTAGAAAGAGTTTCTCAGGCCAGGGTGGTAGGGATAGTTCTTACCATCTCACAATATACTTTGAGAAATACTGCTTTAAAAGTCTGCCCTCAGTGACTTCCAAATAAGTAAGGTACAGGAACCTCTCCTGTAGAACATCCACTCTTTTGGAAAAGCATCTATCTCTTCAGATAGACTTAAGGAAAATGTCTAGAGCTTTGAAAGCAGAGGGTGTCATAGAACGTCTACCTGGGCCATGTGAGAATCTCTTTATGTTAGTTCATTCAATCAACAAACATTTATAGAGCATCCACAATGTATCAGGAACTGAGCATTTAAAAAAAGTTAAGATTGTTTTAACTTTGCATAGTGGAGACAGAGTTTCAGAGATAACATAACATGAACCAGGCCTCAAAAGATAACTCCTAGGGGTCACAGTAGGCAGAGGGATACTTTTTAAAGAGAAGAAACACTATCAACAGTGACACTGATGTCTGACAAGGCATTGTTCTGCTCCCTTGAGCACTGCCTATTGACATTTTTGTACACACACAATATCATATAGTGGCATTTTGTAATGTACTCCGCCCCAAAATTGGATATAATGCTTAAAAGAGCTGGATTGCTATTCTGCGTGTCCTGCTGTAGGATAAAAATCTACCCATCACTGGACTGGAACTTGCTTGCCCAGAAGGTGGAGGTGTCCCTTTATTTACTATTAGGAGCAGTCCCAGAATGCCAAAGAATGATATATCACCACAAAAATGTTGCAAGTTCAATCTAAGAATGATGGAGGTAAAGGGAAGAGATCTAACATTTATTTATACATATGTATATATACATATAAATTAAATTGCCACTTATATATTTATCTTATTGAATGATGAATGTTATGCATACATATATATACCATGTGTTTTAATTTATAGAGTGCTTTCATGTCCATGATTTCCTTTAATCCTCATGAGAATCCTGTGAGCATGGGTAGGGCAGATGTGATCAGCCCCTTTGTTCAAACACCAAAGGTATTTTATGAGGTAGAAAGTATGGACTAATAATAATCTACACTTATCTTCTCTGATGTGGGACTAGGATTTTCTTTAGAGTCCACAGAACCAGCCACTCTTCCAATTTTTGTGGAATATTTTTGTCATATATTTACAGCTCCCTATGCTCAAGAAAATGGTACATCTGTCTAATGGAGATGTCTGGCTACATTCTTTCCCAGATATTAATATAGGTGGTACTTTAGTAGCATAACCAATGGCATGAAGAACCTGATTTGGAAGAGAACAGATGGCAGCATCTTCTTGGGCTAATTTTAGTCCCTTTCTCACACAAACCATCAGCAGAATGAAAATAAGATAGTCATGTTATATGGAAAACAGAGAGAAAAAATACATGGTGTAGTGAGGCAAAGACAACAAACCAGATTATTTCAGTTCTTCCACCAGATTTGACTCTTATCATAGTATACATGGGTCACTTCAACCTCTTTTCAACAGAATGAATGCTGAATACCAATGTGAGGGAAACTAAGAATAAATGAGTGGGGAAAGCCCATTTCCAGTCACATATATTGAAAAACAAAGCTTGCTTTATTTAATAGCTAAATTCATACACATAAAAATGTAGGACATAGGTTCTAACACATCTTTTCATAAAAGGTAAGAAAGTTGAGGCTGTGATCATTTTACTTGGTAAGTCAGAAGCAGAATGAATATAAAAGCCTCAGATTCTTGGTCCATTGCTTTGTCTGCTGAAAAGACTTTTCTTCCAAATGAGACATAAAATACCAGATTGGAATGATGAGAGGTGGAGAAACAGTCTTTCAACCAGAAATGATGCCTTATGTATAAAATAATAATCCACAGACTTAGAACAAATGAGAAGAAAAGTAGTCTAAAAAAGCCACCTACCTGTTTTCCATCCAGAGTGTAGAGTTTTTTGACAACCCCGGTCTCTAGTTTGATGGCTTCAGTGATATCAGTGAGGACTTGCTCAAAAGAGTGGGCTGTTTTCTTGTTCAGAAGCACACGCACAGCCTTCCGAGGCTTCACTCCACTGCGGATGATGGTCACCAGCTTGGGGCGCACAAAGTCCTTGTTCTCCCTGGCCTGGGCACTGTTGCTGCTAGCCAAGGATTGGGGGGCTTTCATATTAGCAGATGTCTTCACATTGACAGACCAGTTGGGATTGACATTCTTGGTGTACTCCACCTTTTTAAAGAAGTTGTCTGAAGAACAAACATAGCTTTCCCCTAAGGGAAGACATAAGGAGTAATTAGTTTAATAGCAGATATATGGACTATTCTACCAACTTATACACACTGATCTTGGAGTACAACTTTTGGAGAAATGGTGACAATAAACAACCTTAGTTACAATTCCCAATCGGGCTCTCTAACAACTTGGCTCATTCAAATTCAAGAGCAAGTAATCAGAAAAACATTCTTCATTATAATGGCATACTTGGTTTAATTAAAAACCCTATAGCCCCGGCTATAGGTGTGGCTCAGTGGCTGAGTGCCGGCTTATGGGTCAGGGGGATGCAGGTTTGATTCCCAGTCTAGGTCACATGCCTGGGTTGTGGGCCGGGTCCTCAGTGCGGGGTATGTGTGAGGCAACAACACATTGATATTTCTGTCCTTCTCTTTCCCCCTTCCTTCCCATCTGTAAAAAGCAAATAAAATCTTTTTAAACATCCTGTGAAACTAAGGGCCCCAAAGACAATGAACACACTTAAATATAATCTAACAAGTAAGATATTATTAGAATTGAAATGTTTATGTTAATTTCTAGGGTGTTCATTAACATCTATGGGCATTCCTGGAGTGTCTCTCACATGTATCTATTCTTAATGTCCCTGTCCTGTTTCTGGGCTCATAGCCCTGTTCCATTGTCATGTTATAAATGAAGAAGAACTTTCAAAGTTGATATTTTTTATTCCAAATTAAAATGGCACAATAACCCTGCATATTGGGCATATAGTACCTACTGCCCAAGAAGTCAGATTGTCCTTTGCAGAAAGAACATAGTTAACCAGCAGAACATTGAAATAGGAAATATATGTGTGTTGAATGTACATATGTATTAATAATTGTGCCCTCTATTGCTCACACCCAGCTGGAGAAATTGTCTAAATAACAACCTGTACACACACACACACACACACACACACACACACACACACACACTATTCTATGTGTCTACAAGTTATAACTCTTGCTTGAGAAATACCCTTATTTGTCTCTACCACCCACCCTCATTTTTGCATCTCCCCAAATGCATCACTGTGTTCAAGGCCATCTTCATCAGTGTTCACCCTTGGCTGCTGCAAGTAATGAGATTAAGATGCAAGAATATATGACATAGTCTGATTTATGGATTGGAGGGATCCAGTGTAATTTTCACATGTGCCTTGGGGTAGAAGAAATAACTAATACGATGAAGAAACACAAAGGCCAGAGGCAAAAGGAAGTGATTAGACACCTGGGACTAGAAGTTTGGAAAAACAAGAGGTAGACTCAGCCTAGGGGAGAAAATACTGGATAAGGTTGAATCTGTTAAATAAAATTAATTTGCCTCAAGGTATACAGAAGTTCATCCAGAGGTCAAGCTGGAGAAAAACAGTATGATTTAATTAGGCTTAACTTACCAGTAATAACTAAAATACATGAATAAATAAATAAACCAACTCTAGTCAGTGCAAAGAAAACATTAAATATAATTATGGTCTGATGGCTCTTCTTCCTTTGGTTTCAGCAGGACAAGCATACAGAGACATTCGGAAACACTGGGCTGGTAATGCACTCTCTTTGCAAATATTGATTGCTTTGCTGTAGCACCAAATCTTTTAAGTCATGGTAATTAATAAATTTCTCAGTTAATGCTGAGAAAAGATTAAGTCAGAATCTCTAGGGCGCCTTTGAGAATATTTATGGGTGTGTGTGGAGGGAGAGAGTAAGTGTTTTCCAACACAGTTCTGAGTGCCAAAAGTTGCTAGTATCCTCTCGTGCTTTTTATGTTAACCATTGGCACACTGATGCACACACACACACACACACACACACACACACACACACACACAAAATAGGGTGGTCAAAAAACTTAGCCAAAAGAAACCCTAATTTCTCTGGCTCTCCTGTTGGTTAATACAAATCAACAGTGTTAGAGTCTAGGATCTTTCATTTGTGACTTAAAATGATAAAAGGGAGGGTCTTTCAATTCCCCCATATATTTATAGCCAATATCCCCCCTACCCTAGAAATAACCTATTGCTTAGTACATCACCAGTTTCATGGGCACTTTCTAAGACACCACTGTCTTTACATCAGATGTTTTCTGTGACTTGTCATACCCTTTAAAACTCAGAAAACTGGTGGTATAGAAATGTGTGAGGCTATATATTTCTCATTTCACTCACCTACAGTCTCTTCTAGAGAGTCAGCTGTGTGACCCTACTAGGAATCTGGGCCTTTTTTTTTTTGCTCCCATATCTCTTAAACCTCTTAAGCCTCTGTACTATGAATATGATTAAGTACCCCCAGATGAAAATGAACACGGTGGTAGAGAGCTACAGCATCATATGGCACCCAAGAATTTTCCAGAGAGCCCAGCCCTCAGCCAAATCTACATTAAGGACCTTTGAAAAGTACCTTTCAGTCTCTTCACTCTCTCCCCTTTAGCCCCAAACTGGAGTAATGGAAAAAGAGCAGCTGATGTGATGTCAGTCAGAATGCAGTCCTCAGTGCTTCCTCCTGTATCATTAGACAAGTTACCTAACTGCCTTTGGCTCAGTTACTTGTATGCAAACTGGGGATTATAGTAACAATACCTACCTTATAAGGTTATTTTAAGACACAAGTCACATGACAGATATGAAGTGCTGAGCCCAGAGCCTGGTACATAGTAAGCACTTGATAAATTACAGCTATCCTTACTATTAATGTTTTTATTGGAAGAGAACAGAAGGAAAGAGCGAAAAGGGAAAAGAAGAAAAAACATTTGGGAGGAAGAAAAAGAGAAGGAATAGAAGCTGAAGGAAAGAAATGGGAAAGAAGCAAGGGCAGCCATCTTAGAACTGAGCTATAACCATCATAGAACATGAGCACAGCCTGGGTCTCATCCCTCAAAGATAAGATTTTCTACTGGTTAAGAGGAGGCTCCAGTTGCTGCAAATGGGAAATATAGAAGCTCTATGGCTAACAAAGCCATGTGCTGTCACTGTTGATGCACACTGATAACAAGATTTTTTAAAGAATGTATTGTTTGGAGAAGTTTTAGGTTCACAGTAAAATTGAAAGGAAGGTACAGAGATTTCCCATATACCATTTGACCCCAAGCCTGCATAGTCTCCTCCATTATCAGCATCCCTCATTCCACACACACACAGAAACAGAATATTTATAGTGGTTAAAAGCAGTGAAATAGGAAGTCAGATGTTCTTGGGTTCAAATCCCAATCAAGCATTTACAAACTACGTGGGTTCAGGCAAATCACTTAATCTCTGAGTCTCAGCTTTTTCATCTGTAAATTGAAGATATTACATTAGTGACATGTAGTCCCTTCTAATCCTAAAGCTCTATTAAAAGGATTTTTTTTCTGTATCCCAAATGAACTTTAGGAGATGAAGCTATTATGGTACTTAAATATTAAAGAAATCATTGCCCACCACTGAGGAATCTCCAATTCTACTATTAGAAAGACATCAAATATGCCAATTTCTCTAGACCAAGGCTTCCTTGTTCTGATTTTGCAAATGTCTGAAACACCTGCTCAGGTGTTTCCTGCACATTCAGTTGCTTGGCGCTTAGGTTGGGTGAGGTGTGTTACCACTTTACACAGCTGAGTTCTCATTCTGTCACAGATTCCAAGGGCCATTTGTCACCCATTGGGAACTCAAAAGGAAAACTGACTTCAGAGAGCCAAGCAACATGACGATTTGCTGGAATTGACAAAGTGCTTCAGTGTGAGGGAGTAAGAAAATGAAGTCATGAAAGTATATCTAAAAGCACAGAAAGGGAACAAATTGTGGGCTCAAGATGATCTAATGTCTACCTCCCTTCATTTTCAGTAGGGCTCCATTTTAAAAAACATTAAACATTTATATTTTCTCAGTGCAAAAGCACTGCTGCCTGGGCTTTCTACTTTTTTCCAAGGCTTCATTACTCAAGAAGAAACATTAAATGGTACTTTATTGTATCATCATACCTATTAATGATACATCTCTCCCAGGTATGCTAAAATCTGCCTCTTTGGCAATGTACTTGCTTTAGTAGTCAGAGAATAAATTAGTGAGAAGGTATTTTCAACTCATTGGAACAAATGATCTGTGGCAAAGGAACTGACTCATAGCTAGGGTCACCCTACAGCTCAGGTTTTCTAACAAGACCGTCTCAATTATAAATATTCTGTCCCATGGTCTGCATAATAATACTCAAAATGCCTGTAAGATTGTTCTGAATACTCGTATATTATAAGAAATATGAGAAAGCTTTGGATAGGATATTAAGGGAAGGGAGAAGATTCAATGATGAAGACTAAGCAAGACAAAAGGAAAAGTCACTCATGATTTTATTCCTTGGGAATATAGCTAAGTAAGGGCCATGCTCTACATTACTTTGGTGAGACCCTTACTTTTGGTAAGGGCCATGCTCTACATTACTTTGGTATAACCAGAGATCTATGGAAAAGCTGACATCAAACTGAGTTTGGTTCCAGATTTTCTTCTTGCTACTTTCAGTATCTAGTAGCAGACACTTGACTAGAGGCATTAGACAAAGGAATGCCACAAAGCAAGAGTGATTATTAGGTGACTGCTTTTTATTTCATTTGATATTAAGCTAGATATTTAATAATATGGTCACTTGAAAATGTAGTGTGTTCTATGCTCCATTAGTCCTTTAAGATCTACAATGAAAAAAAGGATTTCTGCATGCTAAGGAACTCTCACCACTGTGTTAGCTGAAGGGGACCATCAATATCACCTAATTCAGTATTTCCAAGTCTAAGTGGTGATAGAAATCACTTGGGAATTTTGTAAGAACACACATTCTGGAGCTGTAGTCCTGGGGATTCTAATTCAATAGATCTAGGATGTGGCCCAGGAATTTATACTGCTCTAAAACTCTAAAAGATTCTTAAATGCAGACAGGTATGGAGACCACTGACCATTCCAATGCCTCACAATCATCATCATCATCACCATTTTTACATCATTGACAATAATGGTACATTGTAGCTGTAGTTTTACCTTGTCAATGTGCTTTGATATCTATTATTTGATTCTATCCTTACAACCACCATAACAGATAAAGAAGATAGGTTTACTAGTTTCATTTTACAGATAATTATATTACAATAAACACCAAATATGTTCTATGCATATATGGACTATTATTTCTCAATAAAAAAATGAAGTGTAGATACATGGTATAGCATGGATAAGCCTTGACAACATTTTTCTAAGTGAAAGAAGCCAGTCACAGAAAAGTACATAGTGTATGAATCAATTTACATAAAATGTCAACAATAGGAAAATCTGTAGAGACCTAAAGTAGATTCATGCTTCGGGCTGTAGAGAATATGGAAAATAGTCAGTGGCAGCTAATTGCTATAGGGTTTATTTTCTTCTTTTTTAAAAAAAATATGTTATTTATTTATTTTTAGAGAGAGAGGAAGGGAGGGACAAAACACCAATGTGAAGATGAAACAATAATCACCCCAACCAAAGACTGAGTCCACAACACAAGTATTTACCTTCACCAGGAATGGAACTGGCAATCTTTTTGTTTTGTGGGATGATGCCCAATCAACTGAGCCACAATGGTCAGGGTTGGGTTTCTTTTAAGGGTGATGGAAATGGTCTGAAACTAATTATGATGATGGTTACACCAGTTAGTAAATTTTCTAAAAAGTCATCAAATTACACACTTTAAATGGGTGAATTTTATGGTATGTGAACTACACCTTAGAAAAGTTGTTTTTTAAAGATGAGTTGTTTTAAAAAGAGAGAAAATTAGTCATTGTGATGAGAATGACAAATCTATGATTATATAGCTAATGAGCTATAAAGCAGGATGATTCAAACACTAATTGCTACCCTTTATTGAGTGCTACTGTGTGCCAGGCAGAATATTAACACAATATACATTATCTCATTTAATTCTCAAAGCAGTTACTCTAACTTTACTGATGAAAAATTGAGGCTCAGGTAGTAAAAATAGTTTCCCCAAGGTCACAAGCTAACAGTTGGTAGGTCTTGAATTTGAATCAAATCTAATTACAAATCTTTTCCCATTTTTATCTTCTCCCTCTCAGACTGGAACTTGTGATGCCCCTAATTCTTCACCCAGAGATCTTTCTAAACTTTTTCAGTTTGAAGTCTCATGGGAAGCAATGTATATGACTTTTTATATCTTTCATTCATCTTCTTCCAAAAGTGACCAAAGTAAGGGACTTCTGCTCTCCATTCTTAGATGAGTAGTTAGTTCCAAATGACAAAATGTGAGAGAAAAAGACTCTTTTTCTTTATCCCCCTCATTCTGATGTCTTTTTTTATCTTGCTCTGTGGTGGTGGGAAAACCGATTACAATTCTCAACACTATGGCAGAGATACCCCAGAATTTCCTTGACTAAATGGGCAGTAATCAGGAGTGGGAGGGCATTGAGGGCCACTTCAGCCTGTGGTCATAGATGACATGTGAATAAATGCAACTGAGTCATGTTTACACTCTATATAGTCCAGTAATTCACCAGGAAGTATTATCACTGCATGTAGGAATTGTAAGTGAGAGGAGTCCAATCTAACAGGACTCAAAAGGATCAAGAGAAAAGGAAGCTACAGTCTTCAAAATTATATTTATTATCTACACTAAACTGAGATTATTATAACACACACACAAATCTGAGGTTGAGGGAGAATCAATATCAATAGCTTATATGAGCAACACATGTTAAAAATAGATTTGGGGGAAAAATCTGTACATGACAACTTTCTTATATCAAACATAAAACATTCTAATCTTGGTCTGAATACAATGTAACTTGGTTCAGAAGCTTGTGGTAGTGTCTATCATGGTCTTTAGAAGATCACAGCTAGTAAAAATCAGGATATATTGGGTAATTCAGGTTGCTTTGTTTGTGAAAATTATTACAGAAAAAAGCCCTCAAATTTGACTGAGATGTGTATTTTACAGTGACAAAAGACACATACTTTATCAATTACTCCATTGGATAGCTCCCTCAATCTAATTTGAATCCCTTCTTGCAGTTTTCCCTGACTCTCCTTTATTTTAAATATACACTAGGATGACCAACCCTTCAATGTTCAGGAAAAGTCTAGGATTAACCTCTGTCTGGCCATCTAACACATGATCAAATAATCTAAGATTCCCCGGCATCATTTTCCAAGGTCACCTATGTAGGAAAAACCTTGGACTTGAACCCTGAGACCTAGATCCAGCATCTATATAGACACTGTCTCTTACAAGTAACTGGCCCCAAATCTGTTGACCTGACTTGGAAAATAGCAGCTACTTGCAAGAATATGGCTGTACAAGGGAAGCCCTCGTGCTCCTTTGTCTAGGAATACAAGAAACCTAGAAGCAGTAAAGCAGAGGCGGGGCACTCCCACACCAAGTCATTGAATGTGCTGTTTCTCCTTCTTTGTTGGCTGTTTCATAATTTGGTTTCCCTAGAAATCTGCCTTCCCTAAACTCACCATTGTTCAGGGAATGGGAAGAGTGAAGAAGAAAGGCTGGAGTGTGGGGCAGAGGTTGGACAGGAGTATTTTTATTATTACCACTATTTGAGGCTGACCTTTAAAGAATTGTGTTCAGTATAAATTAATCAAATATATTACACCAATTTAAAAGTGGGGGTAGGGAGGCATTCCTAATATAATTTATTTGATCAGGTAAAATATAAGAATGCACCCTAGGATCTATTTCTAAATGACTACAAAAAAGGCTTCATGAAAGAGCAAGTTTTTGTAAGAGGTGGTCCCCTGTTTGGGGGTGGGTAGATAGGTTGTCAGGATTTTCAGTAATCTAGTCATAAAATTCAACTGCAAAACCAAAATGTAAGGAGGATTTATAAGTATTTATGTACAGTGACTCAGTTACTATTCTAATAGAAAGAGTCTTTATTAAAATACCAGACATACCTACAGCCTTCTTTGGTATTTCTCTTAATGACCTCAGCCTTAGGGACACACCCTGAAGTGGGCTTTTTAAAAGTAACAGCTGAGCAGTGACCACTTACCTAAAAGTATAATCCTTTGTGAACATATCAAGTAAGTCCTGCTTTTAGAATGCATATTTTTATGAGCTGCAATTCACAAATAGTCTCTTAGCAGTTCAAAGGATATTTGGGTATATTTTCTTTCTGTAAACCCAACCAAACTTCTTTCCTCATTTACAACCCTTAATGATTTAATGGTCTGCCTTAATAGTGCTTCTGAGAGGTAATTATTAAGATCTAGAGTAAATGATGCAATTCAGGTTTTCCTTTGTAAACCCTGGTGAGTAAGCTCAATGCATTATTGCCACCATCTATACTTCAACCCCAGCAGAGACAGAAGGCCATGAAGGTAATAGCTAATGGCTGTGTTGGTATCTATAGAATCAGAAGCCTAACAATCAACCTGGTGTTTAATAAATACATTTCCTAATTTCTTTCAATGAAATCCAAGAAATATAGCCACTACCAATGATGCCACCTCCACAAAGGGCCGCCACCCACTCCTTGAATTACCTTCCTCCAGTTCATCCATGCTTCCAATTTTCCTGGATCCATCAATGGTGTAAATGTAACGCACTCCCTGAGGCAGGTTGATATTGTCAGACAGAGATCGAGTCAGGTCAGCCAGCAAGGCATCAAAGCTGCGAAAACGGTCAGAGGACACAGCGTACACAATCCCCTTGAAGTAACGGTCCCCATTGCGGTAGAAACGTACCTTCTTGGCTTTCTTCTCATTGCTCAGTGCCTGCAAGGTTCTAGTTCGGTAGAAGCTACAATGTGCACTGTGAGTGGGGCTAGGCAGCCCATTCATCCGTGAACCTCGCATGTTCCTGGATGTCTTATCTCTTTCATCAAAATGTCCAAAATCAAGTTCCATATTTTGGTGGAACCTCAAAGACCTGAGTGTTGGAGAAAAGGGTTGGAATGAAAAAAGGTCAAGAAAAAAAAGTGGTCAGGGAGAAAAAGAAATCAAATATTAGCCAGATACAGATCTGCAATCTGCTGCTTGTGAAAAGAACTGGTTGGAAAAAGCCCATGACCCATCTGCTGCTTGCCCCTGAGCTGCAGGAATATTGATCTTAATAGAGAAGAAGGAGGGGTTGAGAGAGTGCTGATGGTTCTGGGGGTTGGGGTGAGAGCTAGAGAGAGGCAAATTTGGTACTGTTCTAAACCGAGGAGTACGGAGGATTTTGAAATAGCTTAAAATCCTGAGACCTACTGACACCGGCTCCTATCAAATTGTAACTTAGGGTTAAATACATTAAAACTGTCATCTGTTTCCTCACACATGCTCACATGACTACCAGTTGTAAATGAATCCATAGCCTAACAAAATCCCCCTTGAAGAGAACAGAAGCAGCTAGGCAAGGTTAGCATCTCCAGTTTAGAAATCAATTTTTTGCATCTCAGTAAAATGACTACAAAGGAGAGTATTTTAATATTATTCCAAACTCCCTTTCTTACCCAGGAATAAACTAGGATTCTCCTTTAAAGGGACAGCATCCAGGGAATAGGCAATGTCTTTGTGCTATTCATCAACCCCTTTCCCCCCAAGCTGGTGCAGCTATCCAACATTCATAAGAAATAAGCTAGAAAAAATGATTAGGCAAATCAGCTATTTAACAAGTTGTTAGATTGCTTCCCTCTGGTACAATATTTGGTCACAAAATCCTTTTCTGTTTTTTTAGATGCTTTATCCCCTCCCAACTGATGCATCCCCACCTCTTAATGGAATAATTTAATTGTTGAAAGAGTCCCAAATAAGTCCACGAATAGCATAGGTGGCCTTTAGAAGCAAGCACACCTTTCATTGTTCTGAATTTCTACCCTGAATGAAGGGGCATTTTGCCCCCTACAGCACACAATTCACCCCCAACTTGTGTATTGTGCAGGTGTGTCACCAGAGAAAAAGATGGTCATCTGTAAGATCTGCTTTCCCCCCTTCTGCTAAAGGAAGGAAGGAAGGAAGGAAGGAAGGAAGGAAGGAAGGAAGGAAGGAAGGAAGGAAGGAAGGAAGGAAGGAAGGAAGGAAGGGAGGGAGGGGGGAGGGAAGGGAGGAAGGGAGGAAGGAGAGAGAAAGGGGTGGGGGAGAAAGAAAAGAGAAGAAAATCACAACATGAAACAGAAGATACAACAGAAGTCTGAAATGCTAGCAAAGGTAGTGACAGCTTTAGAAACAAACTATTAATATGCATCTCACATATGGGATAAAAAGACTCACAAAGCAAGCAGGATTCAGCTGCTATGCATTGTCATGTTGAGATATTTGCAAGGGACCAGGAGGATAGGAGATAAAGGAGGACCGATGCCTAGTAGGTTTGCCAGGCATGTTCCCCCTTTTCTTCCAATGTCACCATGACCTGTCCTGAGCTCAGCATTGTCTCTGTCAGACAACCTGCATTGTTGAGAAACCCCACCTCCTCAAGACCAGTAGCAAGCATTTCCCCAGGCTTGCTGTAATGTTTGGCTTTGCTCTAGTGTCAGGGGTTGTTATTATTCTAAAACAACATCACGGTGAAAACAAAGAAACATCAAACTCACTTTTCCAAAGGGAAATTCCAGGTAGATGCTTAAGAAAAGAATACAATAATAAGGAAGGGGGAAAAAGGAAAGAGAGGAGAGAGAGGGAGAGGGGAGGAGGGAGGGAGAGGGGGGGGAGAGAGAGAGAGAGAGAGAGAGAGAGAGAGAGAGAGAGAGAGGTCTTTGCCTTTTGCTTTTCCCATTTGATATCTGTTACATTCTGCCTGAAAATAACTTGAAAGCCCCACTCACCGGTTTTCTGCTGGTTGGGTGGAGATGCTGAAAGAAAGAAAACCAATCTCTCTATGCCTTTGTTGTCTGAGCTCCAAGCAAGAAATTCCTGCCAGGGTGGATAGATGCCTTCTAGGTCCTAGTGCCTTGTTCAGCTTCTCCCATATACTCAGGCTTAGTGAATCCTCCCAACCTGCTATGATTAATTGCAAGGCTTTTTTTTTTTTTTTTCAATTCACAGGTTACATTAACAGCTAGAAAGGTTTCATTTATAACCAACAGGAAATTGCATGGTAGCAAAAAGATTTCACAGGCAAATTTAGAATGCTCTAATGAGCAATGTGCTAGCCCTTTTTTTTTAGGGAATTGGCAATTTCACTTGGTCAAAACCTTGGCTTAATTTACCTGAAAGCTGGACTGAATCAAACCAAGCTTCTTAGAAACTGTTGCTCGCTTCCTTTCACCTTCTTGAGAAAAAACAATAAAGTCAGCAAATTCTTTAAGGAATTTTAGTTCTTGCATCCAACAATTGGGTATTTTTAAAATAAGGATAGTGGAGTAGGCTAAGAGGGAGTAGGAAATATAACACAGGGGAAATATGTTCTAGAATTTCATGGAGGATGAAGTGGAAAAAGGACCCCAAGACTTTTTAGGTTCATGTAATAATTTGGTTAATGGGATCTGTGACATTTACCTTTGAGAGTTTGAAAGTTCTGAGTTAGGTTAT